>PVKS010033243.1:0-21881 GCA_004027875.1 Aplodontia rufa
CTCTTTTGCAGACCTGGGGGTTGCGGGTCCAGGACAGGTAGTGTGGTTTTAAAAATGGATGCTCCCCTTCCCTCACTGTTCCCACACCTTCTTCAGGGCTTCAGCCAGGCCTTCTGGTCCTGTTTCCACCTTTGATCTCTGCTGCTTCCAGACGGAGTATGTAGAGCTTGCTTTGCAATCCCAAAGAGGTCTTGCCCTGATCAGGCGGGCTGGGCGTGTGATAACTAGCAAGCGGGTAACGAATGGATGCTTGCTCGGCTCTCACACCCTTGCAGTTCCCGCACCGCCTCTTCTGCGCAAACCGCTGCTCTGTGCTTGTATGAAAGCTCTTTCCAGTCACTGATCCTGCCGCCAGACAGAGCGCACCGGGAGGTGTCCTCGCCAGAACGCTGTCTTTAAAGCTGTGCGGGGGTTTTTCTTTGCAGAAGTGACTCAGGCGGGCGGGAATGTAGGCGGGAGAGTGCAAATGCTGGCCCGCGGGCCAGCCGCCACCGCCGCAGCAGCGTGGAACAAAGAATCCCTGGTCGCTCCTAAGTCTCTATTCCCCAGAACCACTGCTAAGATTAGGACTGGTGATTCACAATGCTAATCCCCCAAACGCACCTCAAAATACTGGTGAGAAGCCGGAAATATCCTGATCAGTCACGGGGATGCAGGGGAAGCCTTTTGTCTTCAGATTGCCATCTTGAAGAGTCTCCCTTGATAGTTTATTTTTGATCAAATCTGTATCCTTAAAATAATTAGGTATCTAGCTGATGAAAGTTATAACTTTTTCTTCTTCTGCTAGTAACTGCTAGATTAAGTATTCTTGAATGCTTTGGAACAAGGGCTATTTTTCTAATTAAAATGAGTAATTTAATTTATAAATGTCAGTCAAGATATTTTAAAGTTCATTATGAGGTGTATCTGGATCACCTAATTTATCATGCTTACCAAAATTGTGAGTGTGTACTTGCATGCTATTATGCTGACTCAGGGAGATTTGGATAATGAGCGGATGATACATGAAAAAGTAATTTCTGATAATGATAAGAAACCAAATTCCATTAGACTAATATTGTGTCAGTCCCTATTCTAAATCCTTTACATAAGTGAATTCAAAACAACCCTATGGAATATCGCCATTCTGTAAATGAACAAACTGATGTACAGGTTCAAGTATTAGAACTAACTTGAAATAGACTGGTGTGTTGGCACACACCTGTAATCCCAGTGGCTAGAGAGGCTGAGGCAGGAGGGTCCCAAGTTCAAAGCTCCTTTCAGCAAATTAGAAAGGCTCTAAGCACCTTAACAAACCCTATCTTAAAATTTAAAAAAATAAATAAATAAAAAGGGCTGTGGGTATGGTTCAGTGGCTCAGTGACTCTGAGTTTAATTTCCAGCAACCGCCTCTCATAAAAAGTGCCTGATATAACCAGTCTATAAATAGGAATGTTTTATTTTGGCTCACAGTTTTAGAGGTTTCAGTCCATGATCCAAGCCTCCATTGCTTTTGGGCCTATGACCAGGGAAAGTAATTCAAGGCAGAGTAAGCTGCTCAGCTAAAGGTTGGAAGTAAAAAGAAGGCTCTGGTTCCTACTATCTGCTTCAGGGGTACACCACGATGTCCTGAAGACCTTCCGCTAGGCTTCACATCCTGAAGGTTCCACATCTTTTCATAGTGCCACAGGCCACGGACTAAACCTTTAACACAGAGGCCTTTGTGCAACACTCATGATTCAAGCTACAGCTCTTGCCAAAAGTTATACAGCAATAAGTAACAGAACTCTGATTTGTGTGTAAGTAGTCTACACTACATAAGCAATAGTCTTTTAACAAACATGAATACTGTCTGTAAAATTAGTTATAATAGTTATTATTTGGGGACTGAAGCTTGGAATTCAAGTGACTTACTATGTAATAAATTATATATTATTGTTGTATTTATATATAGATTAGATCTATATAAATTTTATAGGAAAAATATGACTACTGTAAAATGCCCTTTGAGTCTTTAAGGTAGCTTTATAATAGTAAATGGATCAAGATACAATGAAACTGAAATAATATTTAGCTTAATCTGCTAAAGTTATTTATGGTCTTTTATTTGTTACTAAATTAAGCTAGAGGCTCTTGTGTTAAAATAATTGAACTGGAATACTGCAAATCACTGATGATATTGATTTGGGGGAAATAAGTTCAGAATAGAAAATCCCTGTAAAAACAATCAACGTGGCTTTTACATATTCCCAGCATTAGAGAAGCATTCTCACTTATTACACAGATTTTGTTTCTCTATACCATGGTCAAGAAACTACTATATAGTAGGTCAAAGTCATCCCATCCCTGTTTTACTCCCTGTAGACTAAGAAATATTTTTACATCACTTTAAATGAATGACAAATAAACAAAATAAATTAAAAATTGGTCCACATGATAATTCAAATTTTAGCATTTTAAAATAATGTTTTAGGGGCTGGAGTGGTGGCTTGGTGGGTGGTGCTTGCCTGACATGCATAGGAACAGAAGTTCAAACACCAGCACCAGGTACACAACAAAGTATCTGAGCAACGGAAAAAAAAAAAAAAAGATTCATTCTCTCTCTCTTTCTCTCTCTCTGTTACTGTCCCTCTCTCTTCAAAAAAATAAAATAAAAATAAATAAATAATGTTTTATTAGAACACATCCACATTCATGTTTATTGTCTATAGCTATATCCTCCATTGTAAGAGCAGATTTAATTAAGTATTAGTGACAGAGATTGAAAGAACCTGAAATATTTACTACTGAACCTTTATGGAAAATGTTTGCTGAAGCCTGCTTTATACCTTCTTTTTACAATTATACCTTCTTTCCTTAGGTTAAGCCATGTTTTCTTGCATTTTTCTAAAATGCATATATATTTTAGTTATTTGCAAGATTTCCAATGCATGTCTTTGAATTTCTTTTTTTTTTTTTTTTTTTTTTGAGAGGACAGTGAGAGAGAGACAGAGAGAGACAGAGAAAATCAATTTTTATTAAGTTTTTCACATGGCTCTTGTTGCTCTGACACTTAGTTGTGTACATGGTTGCTGGGATTTGAACCTGTGTACTTGCGCATGCCAGGCAAGCACCGTAACCGCCAAGCCACTGCTCCAGCCCTATAGATCTTTGAATTTCTGACCTTCAGTTCAGTTTTACCATCTCAAAATTAAAAACCAAAGGTTCACATGTGGGCTTGGATTTCCACTTGATCACTGTGTCAGTTCTTCCTAACTTAGCCTGTGTTTGCCAGGTGACAAGTATGTCCCAATCCCCTGCTCTTACTGGAAGCCTTTTCTGGGGCTCTTCAGGCGTTCTACTCTTAGTTCTTACACCTGAATTTAATTATTCTTACACTCCTTTTCTTCTTAAATATTTGTCTTGTGTTTTGCAAACACATTTCCACTGTGTGTATTTTATACTTCAATGATCTAATCTCTTTTGTACTATGGAATTTTTAATAAAATGTAGGAAATAGACATCAAATAGTGGTGTAGAACAATATGTCTATGATCCATGATCAAAATGCTTCCCAAATCTCTACATTGCACCTCCTCTCCCAGCAGGTATCCATTCATTGAGCACAGCCATTGTTGATTCTCCTGGTAGCTCTGCCTACCAGGAGAAATGATGTTGGACTTCAGTCCTATAAAAGTGAATTTGAATGCTAGTAGCATGCTTTCAAAAGCTGTGTGTTTACTAATGTTATCTGGTTAGTGTTTATTAGACTAGTATATGTGTATCAAATGCCAGTTTTAGGGGAAAAGTTGCTGTTTTGATGCTTAGGGACATCTGACTCAAAGTTTGTCATAAAGACTGATCAGGATGTGGAGCTCATGGCACCTCACAGAAACTCCAACCTTTCCTGCAGAGATATTCATACCTGCCTTTGTGTTTTGCATAGCTGAAGCATTTGTGGAGGAACACGGGAGTTTCTTGGTATGATCCTTTTTGCTTTGATATGATAATAGTTTTATTTGTGACTCACATTGATAAATATGATAGTATGTGAAAATGAAGATTAATGAAGTGATAATTCCCAGTAAATTTAGATTCTCTTTGGGCAGTTTTTTTTTTTTAATGAAATGTCAAAAAATCTTAAGGAAAAAAGAAGGTTGTGGAAAAATAGGATACTTTTCTAAAGGTGGCATACATATCAGTAATATTTTAAGGTTGAATGAATTGTTAGCTTGCATTTGAAGAGGATTTAAATGGCTGAGAAATTGAAGGCATCACAAAGGTCCATTCTTTGCTATGAGGGTTTTTGAAGATAAATAATGCTATATTTAAGTGTATTGTGTTAATTTGAATGATAATGCTAATCTTAGAACTATGAAAAGGAATTAGGCTAATGGTGTTGGAGTGCAGGAATTCAGTAGAATGGCTAAAAATTGGAGACTGTAACAAGTCATGATCTAATTATTTACTTCAGAGGCCTTCTATGAATGGGCGGCACCTTGGTGATATGCTTTGAACACAAAGCTCAATGTGAGAAATATGCCTTTTATGAGTTTTCTTTAATGTTTAAATTGAATTGTCTCAAGTCCATTTGCAGGATTTCAGTTTTGCTTACCACTTTTCCATATTTATTAGATTATATGATTAAAGAAGGCAATGTTTGACAATACATATTTAAAAGTATATGTTTCTGCTGGGCACATGGCACATATCTGTGATCCCAACAACTTTGAAGCTGAGGCAGGAGGATCACAAGTTCAAAGCTAGCTTCAACAATTTAGCTCTAGCCCCTAAGTAATTTAGTGAGATCCTTTCTTAAAATTGAAAATATAAAAAGGGTTGGGGATGTGGCTCAGTGCTTAAGCACCCCTGAGTTCAATGCCTGGTAACCTGCCCCTCCAAAAAAAAATTTATGTTTTTTTGAATTGGAAGCACGTGGAGGAAAGAATAGTTGTTGCTATTGTTATTTCATTTATTTTTTGTAATTGCTTCTGAAAGTTTTTTTTTTTTTTGTAAGATAAAGACACCAGAACAAATAGACTTAATTTTAGGCAATATCATTTCCAAATTTTACTTGAGGAAAATGATCATCATGCTTGACACTCTTACCCTATACCTACTATGACTCCAATCACAAAAACTGAGCTTAAAAAAAAATCTACCCAAATCTTTTGTTTATAATCATTTTCAAGTTATCTCACAATTTCTCTGGAACCAATTAGAAAAAAAGTTCAGAGAAGCAGCCAACCACTTTTTAAATCCACTGAAATTTTGTGGCCTCAACTGAGGCTAGACTCCCACCCACCACAGTATTTCATAAGTTAACCATACCTCTTATGCTGTGTTCCAATCCTATTGATAACTTCACTAGTTGCCTTTTAAGTAAAATAAGCTATTTGTGTATGTCATTTTCTTTTTTTTGTTGTTTTTTTTTATTAAGAGTATATAGAGATACAAATGAGAGGGAAACATTATCAAACCATCAATAACCAATGTATATATACATAGTTATCCAGGGGTAATGCCAAAACATGGATGACCACCTTGAGTTTCACCTGTTGCAGTTACCCCCAGAAGAAATCTTGGAGTATCTCAAGGAGGAATAACCTCTGCTTCTGAGATGGTTCACCTATATTCCCATTCTCCAGTATCCTAGGAGATCTTTAAATACCCTCCCCCCATCCCCTCTCCCTCCCTATGCCTCCCAGTATCCTAGGGTTCCATTCCCCTATTATGCTGACAATCATACAATTTGAGGTTATTATTAGTTCAGCCGTTTAACCTACTGCTTCCCCAAGTATTCTAGCTTGCACATATGAGAGAAACCATTCTGCCCTTGAGTCTCTGAGATTGGGATACGTCACTTAGCATAATTCTTTCCATCTCCATCCATTTGATTTCAAAAGCCATAATATCATCTTCTCTAATGGCCGAGTAGTATTCCATTGTATATATGTACCATAGTTTTTGTATCCACTCGTCAAGTGAGGGGCATCTGGGTTGGTTCCATAGTCTAGCTATAGTAAATTGAGCTGCTAAAAACATTGAGGAAGCCACATCACTATAATACGCTGATTCTAATTCTTTTGGGAAAATCCCCAGGAGTGGGATAGCTGGGTCATAAGGTGGTTCCATCCTTAGTTTTTTGAGGATTCTCCACACTGCCTTCCATAGTGGCTGAACCAGTTTGCAGTCCCACCAGCAGTGTAACAGTGTTCCTCTTTTCCCACAGCCCCTTCAGCATCTATCGTTGTTTGTATTCTTCATTTTTGCCACTCTAACAGGTGTGAGGTGGTATCTCATTAAGTTTTGATTTGTATTTCCCTTATAGCTAATGATGTGGAGCATCTTCTTAAAGGCAGTTTATCTATTTTTTTTTTTAAAGAGAGAGGGATACTGAGAAAGAAAGAGAATCAATTTTTATTTAGTGTTTCATGCGGTCTTCATTGCTTCAACACTCCGTTGTGTACATGGTTCGAACCTATGTCCTCACACATGCCAGGCAAGCACTGCAACCACTGAGGAACCACTAAAAATTAAGTCACAGTAAGGACTGAATAGAGCAAGAGGGCTAAATTATTGATTACTCTGTGTGACTACAAGCAATTTACATTGCCTCAGTGATCAAGCATAAAATGAGGATTATTAGTATACAAAATATTATAATAATTTTGATCAAATACAGTTATTTAAAAGACCTAGAGTATTTGAATAATATGTATATTATTATTTTACATATACTATTATATTAAGATTGGCATTTACAGTTGACTCTAATGCCAAAACAGATAGTTTGGATTTTTTATAACAATACCTTTAGTAAGAGTCTTTAAAACACATAACTACAGATTTTAAATATTTTGAATGACAATAAGTAAGCTCAATATTCTGTGGGCTGATAACTTGTCTGGTTAGTAGATGACTCTTTGTTCTTTTAACCTTTCCTTTTTTCGGGTAGTAATCCATATGTGGGGAAAAGCTTTTTCTCTATAGAGCCAAAAATAAATATCAATGTAACACTTTTAACTAAATGTTTTTAAAATAATCTAAAATTTCCAAGAGCACCTAAGTGAATTTGCTTAACACAAGTTTGTTCCATAACACATAAACTTAAATCATAAACTGTGGAGATCAAGGGTGGAGTCTATCAGCATGTTTACAAAATTACAATCTTTACAATTTCATTCAGCCTTGCTCAGTCTGATGCAAACAAAATAACAGACTCTTTTTTTCTGACAAAGGTATTTTATGCAAATGTTGAACTTTCATGTAAAATTATTTTCTTTGAACTTTCAAATTTAAATTACAAAAGGTAGAGAACTCGGAGCAGAGGAAGGAAAAGAAGAGGAGTCAGGAAAGGAAGGGAAGGAGATAATCAGAAAGAGAGAAATATTAAAGAAAAATAGGAAGGGAGCTGGAGCAGCGACTCCGTGGTTACAGCATTTGCCTAGCATGTGCAAGTACTGGTTCAAATTCCAGCACCCATGTACACAACTAAGTGTCAAAGCAACAAAAGCTGTGTGAAAAACTCATTAAAAAATGATTCTTTCTGTTTCTCTCTCTCTGTCTCTCTCACTGTCTTTCTCTCTTTAAAAAAGAAAAATAAAAATAAAATAAAAGTAGGAGGGATGTAGGGAGAAAGGAAATAGAGAATAAAGCCCCTGTTTCCTCAAGTTTCTCCAGGTGGCTATAGAAAGTAGGTTTTTGAAGCACAAAGACCGTTGCCTGTGCAATCCCAGTTGATAAACAACCTTCTTCAGAATTCTGACAGTTTGTTGTTGTTTGTTTTTAACATTGACTGAATAAATACATTTCCAAATGTCAGAATGCCAAGTCCCAACAGGTAATAAAATAGAATCGACTAATGACAACTGTGAAAAACAAAGCCTGATTAAAAGAAATACAGCGTCTTCAACAACCAATCCCTCCAAATAATTTGAACTTTACTTTTGGCAGAAATCCAGGAATTCTTTGCCCACAAACAGGAGCTTTGAAACAGAAAATTCAGTTGTGTACTCTCTATACTCAGCCCACCGTTTCACTTGAAAAAACTAAGAACCTTAGAACCTGTTTTCACCTTTCAGAAGTAAAAACTCAATTGTTGCATGTGCTGGTGGAGTGGTTGGGGTACCTTTACAGTGGTAATTTTGAAGCCCCGTTGTATTTTTCTTCCTCATTTGACTGCCCCATTTCTGTTCTTGCATTTTCCATTGGTTGTCATTACAGACAAGAATAGTGTAGTAAAAGACATAGTTAAGGATCTAGATGGAAAAATCAATAGGACACATTTTGCAAGTAAAAATCAATAATACTTAAAACAACTTTTCTTACCTTTGAGGCAAATTCTATTATGGTAAATGACTAAGTTCCCCATGTCCTCTGACCCTGTCATGCCTGACTTACTGTGTCCCCTTGTTTTTACGTGAATGGTCATCTGATCAATTAATTCTGACACCGCAAGTTGTTCTTATTGTGTAAGTATTCAGCATGGTGAGAGACACTTGGATGAATGAATTACTCAGCACAGAAACCATTTGTATTCTAACTATCCAATATTTATTTTATTTTACTGAGATCTCCGATTTAATTTAGAGGGAAAGTCACTGAAGTTTTTAAAATGGGGAGCAGTGTTCATTTTTTGACACCAATTAACATAATTAATTGCCTTGCTTTTGGCCTTTCAAACCCCTACTAGTTGATCAAGTTAGATTATGGTTGAAGGTTAATGCTTCTGCAGAAGAATGCTAACTTGGTAGCTGTAAATACAACAAAATAAAAGCTACTCCTTCTGTTTCCTAAACTGTGTCATGTGCTTTGCAGGCATTTCGAAGCTTCATAGTGACCTCTAGATTGCAGCCTGTCCTCATTTACATATCAGAAGCCTGAGGATCTGAGATATTAGAGGAAAAAACTAAGTTTATCCTTAATAAGGAGTAGAATTGAAGTTTAAGGCCATGCATTTATATCAAAATTCTGTTCCAGTCTATGTTACAACGATTTATTAAATAACATAGGGAGCCTGAGCTATTGATCATAGACATAGGTAATTGCCAATGCTCCTCTGTTTTAATCTTCATAAGGAAATTACTTTTCAAGTTATTCTGAGATAAATATACAGTGTACAAATATGAATTTTCCACCAGCAGCTATGAATTTTCTGCCAGTCAGGACTCTTTGCCAGATTTAATTTTTTTTCATTCATGGTTTAATTTGTCTTTCCTCCAAATATAATTTTGGGATTGGGCTCAATGGATATCAGTGACTTAGGGGATACATTAGTAAATCTGTTATTTCTCTGATTTTTGCAGACTGCTGGGGTTTCTGGGAGCCTGGAACTCATTAATATTTCAGTGTTTGTTCATCACTGGGTTTCTTCATGTTCTGGCTTGAAATGAAGGCTATAATAGAAAGAGTATTTGCCATTCTTTAGGAGATTGGTCCAAGTTAGTCTAAGGTAGTGGAATGAACACCAAAAATGTGTACACACAGAAGACCTCAGGAGGAATGTGCATCCCTGCTCTGCTTGGGTTTGGCTTCCTCATTTACACACTGCCAATCTTCCATTCAAAGAAACTGTATTAGGTGACCTTGGAGTATTCTTTATATCTTTAATGTTCATTTCATCAGCTCTTGCTTTTTCCTTTTTTAAAAATATAAATTATGTATTTTTCTAACTTTAAGATAAAATTTATATTTTATAATTATTTGGTCTCAAATTTCACATTTATATCTTTCCTGAGGCTATTGATTATTCATTTCTTTTGCATCTTTAAATATGCATCTTATTTATTAGAATCTTTAAATCTCATTCTTTGGCTGTTAAGTATGACTTTTTAAAGAACGAGAGAACGAATGAAAAAGAGAGAAAGAGAAAGTCAATTTCATTTATCTTTCATTTGTTTTTTATGTTTCTGGCACTTAAGTGTGTATATGCTGCTGGGGTTTGAACCCAGAACTTCACACATATCATGTAAGAGCTCTACCTCTGAGCTACCTCCCCAGCCCCTTAACTTTGATTTTATATTTTATTTTTTATTTATGTCTACTTCTGTGAAATTATTTGCCATTTTTGGTATTTTGTTAAAAATTTAGCTTAAATTTTCTTATATAATCTTTCTTTTCTTTTCCTTATTGATTCTCATTTGGCTTTTTTCCTTTTTCTCTTTTCTTAGCTTCATAAAAGTTTTTCTTAACTGTACAATTTTTGCTTTTATAATTGCTGGCAGGAATGTTACTACAAATTAACTATGGAATTCCCAATCACAGCCCTCTGGCTTCTCTAAGGTTTCTTGTAACTCACTTATGAATGGTTACCCCATAAACTTCTCCCTGGGAGAGAAAATTCTTTCTACACAGGGATATGTAATACCATGCACTTGTTACTCTTGATTTATTGAGATGACTTTTCTTCATGAGAGCTCACATCATTCAGTCATGGTATAAGGAATAATAAAAATCCATGATCTGCTTGTGGGTAAGGTACTCATGTCATGTAGCCATAAATCAGAAAATTGAAATGGCATATAGAATGTCACAATTAGGGAAAGATGCCCATGGACCTCATAAGGTGTTACTTTGATAAGAGAATAAGTGATACTAAACACCCTAACCAACATAAGCAAGGTAACTGGGGCACTATTAAATATGAGCATCATGAGTGGTACTTATCCTTTTTAACCTTCTCTTTTCATTTTTTATGAAATTATCCAATTTTTCTATTACTAACAACTCTATGCTGAATTTAATATCAAATATTTAGTGATTATTTTTAATAGAAACTTTTAAATCTATATCACAGGTTGAATCTCTCTCCTTAGCTCCAGAACTTTATATCAATTTACCCAAAGGACAATCCCACCTGGATATTTAATGTACATCTTTAATTCTGTGTATCTATAACTTTACTGTCTTCATTCTCCATAAATCGTCTCTTTGAATCTCCAAGATTTTCTTCCTGAATTTCTTATCTTAGAGAATTAATCCTCCACAGTGAAAGTTAGAAGTTACTGACTCTTCTTTTTCAATCACACAATCTATTATCAAATTCTGTCAAGTTCATTTTGTTAATATCTTAACTGCTCTCCAAAGTATCCCACCCTCTTTTTCCAATATTTAGAATGATCACCAAAGTCTGTTACCCTTATGTGACTTATTAAATTATTTCTTCTTAACTCCAAATTCATGCCACATTGCCTGAACTATGAAAATAAATCTAGACATTTCAATTTTTAATTTTGCCAGCATAGTTTTAGGAATTATAGGTAGAGGGTGCTATACAGATATTGCAAGAAGAAGTTTTTGCTTCCTCATTCTGATGTTATAACATAGCTTCTTCATATCCATGCTCTTGCAGTTTCTATAGACCAGCACATATCTTGCCATACTCTCTTGGTTAGTTGAAGAACAGGGTGCCATAGTGAGCCACTGTCCAGCCAATAGTTTTTCCTGTAGAGGACATATTTTCAGCAAGTTCCACAGGGATGGCAAAAGGGTGACATCTCATCCATGCAGTAAGTAATAAAAACAATGTTCAGTAAAGAAATTTATGGCTGTGTTATGTTGGGGAAAGAAAGATGAGCTGGAACTACTTCTTGAATCTTTTATTTCAACCCTAGTGCCATTTGCGTGCTTGCATGCATGCATGTGTGTGTGTGCGTGTGTGGCTATTACTTATATTTGATATTCTTATGTTCTTCTCAGTTTTCTTTATCTCTTATTTGATTTCCTCTTTACTCTTATTCTCTATTATATTTAACATTTCTATATACTAAACTTGTCCTGATAAATTACTGTGTAGTTCTTTCATGATTAGATTTAAATTCCTTGGATAACAACAATAACCTAGTTCTCCAATTTTCTGTTCTTATCACTTCAACTTAATTTTGTTTTTTCCCTTTAAACAGGAAAAGTAAATGGAGTCGCTGTACTTCAGTAGCTTCGACCTCTCATTAGGTGTTTTAGGAAGATTTTGACCGTAGCTTGCAATGCTCTTCCTCCTCCTGTATACCTTCAGTTTGGCTAATGATCACCAGAGACTCTGAACTAAGCACAATAATTCAACAATGAAGAACGAAAAAGTCTCAGTCTTCATTAAGCTTATATTTTCATGTATGAAGACAGACAATAAATATAGAAATTTATTTAGTGCAAAATGTGCTACAAGAGTAATTAAGCAGGTTAGAGGAGTTGTGTCTGCTATGTTATATGAGGTAACCATTTCTCTGAAGATAGACTAGGTTATACTGTGGTAATAATCAAACCCTAACTCTTAGAGGTCACTGCAGTCAGCTCAATTACAGTTGATACTATACTATGTGTGGATCCCAGGTCAAGCATGGTACTTTCCATGTTGTTTTCCCTTGGGATTCAGGCTGATGAGGGTGTTTCTGTCCAGGCCATTAGAAAGCTTCCGGGTAAAATGTGCCCTCGGTAACAATGTGAAGATACTTAAGGCTACTGCCTGGAGGAAGACATCCTTATATTTACATCCTGTTGGACAAAGCAAGACAGAAGGTCAAGCCTAAAGGCAATGGGCAGGAAAGTAACATCCCCCTGGAATAGGCAATAATCACCCTCAAAAATTCAATCAATCACAGGTGGTGAAGAAAACCCTTTATGAGAAAGTGACATTTGATCACCCTAATCTGAGGACTTGAAAGAAGAGAGTTGTGAGGATATCTAAGGGAAGATCATTCAATAATAGCTGTATAATGACTACTTTTATTCTTTTTGTTTTAAGTGAAAACACTCTAAGTGCAGAGAAAATGATTCTTTTAATAGTAATTCTCTTGACAGTAATTGCTGTGATATGTCATGCCATGTATAGTTTGCCTGTGAAGAAAATGAATCGGGTGAATCTTCTAATAATTATTCTTCTAGTGAATGATGATTCAAATAGACAAGAGGATAAGATCTTTCTTAAGTGCTTCCCTCTCTTAAAACTTAATGGAAGTTTGTGTTTTAAACAAAATATTCTACAAGTATGATTTTTTTGTAAAATATTGTCTCAGATCCAACTGTTTCATCCATTGAGAAATATTTATTCAAACCTCTGTTATCCAATTAATTGCTTCATAAATTTTTTATAATATAGAGAATGAATTTAGGAATCAGTATAAATTAAATTTAACAACTGATAAGACAGTGAATATTATATAAATACCTTTATGAAAACTGTTCAAAAACTTATATTTAATTATACTCATTAGACTTAACACTCTGCTATGTTTATATAAATGTGATCATTAATTAACCCATGTTAAACTTTTGAGCCTTTTTAAGGCACAGATTAATCTTTGTTTTTAGAAAGAGAGAGAGAGTGAAAGAAAGAGAGACACAATTTTATTTTTTCATTAGGTTTTTTTTTTTTCCTCCATATAATTGTGTTTGAGGTGCTGGGGACTGAACCTGGGTCCCAGTGCATCCCAGGCAAGTGCTTTACCATTGAGCCACCTCTTCTGCCTGAGATTGATTTTAATGTAGTTTTCACTGCATTATTAGTAAACTATATTCTTTATAGAATATTTTAAAGTGTGGAATAGTTTCTACAATACCATCTCTGATCATAATAATCTCTAAACTCAGGGAACCACCATTTGCAGATTGTGTGCAATTATCTTCATAAAATATCTTGAGCATGGTGCTCATTTAGGAAAAATATTTTGCCATATTCTAATTTTCTTTGTTAATTTAAGCATTAGGATTCTTCTAATATTTATGCTTCTCAGCTACATTTTTCTATAAAAGCATCCAGTCAATTTACCAATGTAGCAATGTTTATAACATTCTCACATTTTTAATTACTCCCACTATAGTTATAATTATTCTCATTCAACACTTCATAAACTTCTTTCTCTCTTGATTAGAGCTGCTGGAAACTTATCAGTTTAATTTATTTTAAAGAACTGAAACTTGGTTTTATTTATCCATTTTTTGATTGTCCAGTTGTTTCAGCAATTAATATTTCCCTTTTTTTTTTCTATTTCTCCTCTATGTCCTACAGTTAAATGCTTGAGAGTGCTAACTGAGCCTCAGAACCGTCTTTAGCAACTACTCTTTTTCCCTTACCATTTTCTCTTTTGTGATATATCCCATTGAGGAGATTACTTTCTCCCTGTGGCCATAAAGACAGACTATTATGAAGAATTTCTGCATTAAGATGATGGAATAAGAAAGTGCCCAGTTCTTGTCTCGTGTGGAGTATTTTTATAACTCAAGAATTGAAACTTTCATCTTTTGGTTTCATATAGATTCTTACTAGATTTATTCAGCATATTGATCCAACACAAATTTTCATAGTTTGTTTGTTTGTGGGTTTTTTTAGGGACAGTGAAAGAAAGAATCAGTTTTATTTAGTCTTTCATTTGGTTTTCCTTGCTGTGAGACTTAGTTGTATATGTAATGCTGGAGTTTGAACCCTGGTCCTGAAGCATGCCAGGCAAGAGCTATAACTGCTGAGTCACCTCACCAGCCTCTCAGAAAATTTCTAAGATTTTCTGAAGTTCTTTTATTGATCTATATGCACAGATTTCCTTTTTATTAAATGTTTGCACAGAAAAACCTCCTTCAGTTTCATGATTATTATTATTATTTTTTGAAATGAGATAGAAATAGAAGATAAAGGAAATGTCCTAGGTTTCTGCTTCTGATTGAAAAGTTGACAGGTAGGATTTTTCATTGAAATCTGGTTACATAAAAGTGAAATGTAAATAATTCAAGAATATGTACATAAGTAGAGATTTCTAATATTATGGGATTCCACCTTAGAAAAGTTTGAGGATACCTTCAAGTAGCTGAAATTTTAAAAAGAAACTAAAATAAAAACAATTTCAAATGTGATCCTAATGCTTTATTGAAGCTCTAGTTATGAGAATGTTTAAATTAATTAAGGAGGTATTAAACTCTCAGGTATTGAATTTGAAAAGCAAAATCACCTTGGGCTCAGAGTATATTTATGTTAGTATCAAAAGATATATGTGCTCCAGTACTCCATGTAATCACAAGCTTTCAGTATATTTTCAACTTGTAATGTATTTTTCACACTCAAATATATTCCCTAATATGTTTTCTGAAGCTGCTATATCATTTCTAGATATTAAATCAAGGAAATGGTAAATAGTGTAAAGAGTTCAGTATACATTTCTGAAATATTCCCATGTAGAAGCCTGATCCTCATGTGAATTGTTTAATGTATTTTCTAAGTCAACCAAGAATATTGATTCAGGAAGAAAATATAGGGGTTTAGGAAATGCAGCATCACAGATGTGCTTGCATCTCATGTCGCCAGTATCTCTCCTTTGTTGAAAGCTAATACTCCTTTTTGGTTTTTTGCATTGATACTAAATTCCTTCAAATGTACAACTCAGGCACAAGCTTGATATTTTATTAAAATGCTTCTGTGTTCAAATAAACTTTTTTTCATATTAAAATGCTCTTTCAACTTATTAGCATTTGTGTGTTCATAACTCTACAATATAATTGAATGAGATGATGATGATTATTATTATTGTTACTGTTATTTTTGTACCAGGAATTAAATCCAGGATACTTAACTACTGAGTCATATCCTCAACCCTTTTTTATGTTTTATTTTGAGACAGGGTCTTGCTGAGTTGCTTAGGTCCTAGCTAAGTTGCTAAAGCTGACCTTGAACTTGCAACCGTCCTGACTCAGCTTCTTGATCTGCTGAGATTACAGGTGTGGGCCACTCTGCCTGGCAGAAAGGCTATTATTATATTATTGTTGTTATTATTTTGTACCAGGGATTGAACAAAGGGTACTTAACCACTAAGCTACATCCACAGCCATTTTAATATTTTATGTTGATATATGGTCTTGCTAAGTGGCTCAGGGCCCTTCTAAGTTGCTGAGGCTGGCTTTGAACAGGTAATCTTGCTGTCCCAGCCTCCTGAGTAACTGGGATGACAGGTATGCACCACCATGCCCAGCAATACTATTATTTTTGAGGAAGAAAAATAATTATGCTAGTGATTTGCCTAGAATCTGTGTTAATGGAAAAGAACTACTCTTTTTTATGTGTTTCCCAGAATGCTTCTATAGGCAATGAAAGCTTACCTCCCTCCCTTTCCAGCCTCTCCTCCCTTTCCTTTCCCCTCCTTTTCTTCTCCTGGAAAGCACCCTGAATGTGATCAATGGGAGGGAAGGGCAGGGCGATGACTCATGTTACTCATTCTCTACTATGCTATTGTGTGCCTGGACCCTAACAGATAAACTAAAAATATTTGTTGAATGAATGTTGACCATTATCTTCCTTGGATTTGTTTGTGTATTTGTGGGTCTCCCAAGTACTTGACAAGCACTCTACACTGAGCTACACCCCAGACCTCCCAAATATTATTTAAAACTCTTTTATATCTTCTTTATTTATTTTTTCCTTTGTGCCAAAGACAGTAATATCTACCATTTTTTTAGTGATGTCTGTGTAGTAGTCATTGTGTGTGTGTGTGTGTGTGTGTGTGAGCGAGAGAGAGAGAGAGATTACTGATTCTTACCACAAATTTAATAGATGTTTTCCTCAAAGTTCCATATGAAAAACCTGTTAATCAAAGCATGGAGTCTTTTTCCAATTTACACAACTCATGAGAATCTGAGCCAGAATTCAAATTCAGCTGTTTGATTAAAGTTTTCCACTGTCTTCTGCTTCAAATATTTTTCAGCTAAAACACTACTAATAAGAGAGACACTTTCCTTCCATATGTAATACTAAGTGGTAGAAAGGGAATTTAAAATAAAGCAGCATAGCTTTGAACTTTGTTCTTTTAATCATTTTCCTTAAATTCAGAATTGAATGTTGGTCCCTGGGATGGTGAAATTAGGTTATGCAATACGTTGTCTGTGGTATGATGATCTGAGACATACATACTTCTACTTTGCTACAGGAGCCTGCTTGAGGAACCATAGACAAAGTAAGTTTGGCTGAACAAACAAGTTTTTGTTAACTGAATGTGGTTCTCAAGTTGTGAGAATGAAGTTAAATTAGGTGGCATATTTTCTATATGAAAAAGGAAGTAGAATGCCTAGGACTGAGGCCAAGGAGGTGTACTGAAGTTGGGGAGGTTATGAGAGCAAAGGAAATACCAAAGGACTCAGGATATGCAATATGTTTGGTCTCTGCATAAAAACCACAGTACTACTCACATCGTTTCCAAAATCCCTTAGAGTTTAATGAAGTTTAGTGCAAAGGGATAAGAAGAAAAACAATTGAAAACTAAAGATTATTTAAAGGTATATACAGGTCAGAAGGTAAAGCTTTCAAAATGCACACAATCCTGTATTCATTACCTTTTCTTAAAATCAATGCAAAATTTTACTCATTTTCCAACATTTGTATATATTGAGAAAAATCTAGAAAACATGTAAATATATTATGTTGAGAAACAAATATATAGGGAAAAGAATGTTTTGCACTGAATCACATAACTATGACAATGCAGGATGAGAATCTGGGACTCTTGGTTGTAAACTTATATTCTTATACTAAACTGAAGAAAGATTACATGAAGAGGCCACATAGAATGTATTTGTAACCACACCTTTTTGAAGAGCTAATTCTGCATCGTTTTGATCCTAACATCCAAATGAATAATTTGTTTTTCTTTTTATACTCTTATGTTAATAACTAAAACTTTGCCTTGAAATGAATGAAGGCATTTGTATGGCAATATATATATATATATTCTTTTTTATATCATTCTTTATATCTACCACTTTGAAAGGAAAGCCAATTTCCTTTGCTTTGAGGGGAAAAAAAGACCTCACACTTATTTTCCATTAGTGTCTAACTTCTACATTAGATTTTTTTTATCTTCCTCACATATGCCACAATTTGTAGACTTTACTCTCCTTGTCTGATGCAATCAGTGTAAATGAAATGGAGAATCAAAAGGTCAATACCTTTCTAATCCAGGAAACACCATCTCATCTTTGCTTTCTCCAATTTCTTCTAATTTCTTAGGAGTTTTAGATGCTTTCCTATTTAATGCTGTCTAACTTTATTAATGCTTTTGTTATACCCTGATACTAAAAATGATAACTCAGTATAATTTTTAAGATATTGTGTTGATTTCACTTTAATTTCAAAATGTGTGTTCCTATACAAACAAAATTATAGTACTGTTTTTTATAGTAAGAAAAATTATATAATGAAAATGAAGGCTTTTAGAACTAACAAATCATTTTATTTTATTTTTCTGTATCAAAATGTATTTGTTCTTACAAGTTAGTTTTTTTGTGTGTGTTTGTGTGTGTATTGAGTTAGAATTTTATTTTCTTTTTAAGAGAGAGGAAGAGAAGGAGAGAGAAAGAGAAAGTCAGTTTTATTTATTTTTTTCATCTGACCTTTGTTTCTCTGTATGTGGTGCTGGGGTTCAAACCCAGGTCCTTGCAAATGCCAGGCAAGCACTCCAACCACTCAGCCACTGCTTCAGCCCCCTGAGTACAATCTTTAAATGAGTAAAATGTTAATTGATAATTGACAAATTGATTGCTTCTGTCAGCCTATGATTTCTAATAATATCATTATGTAGGAAAAATACATACAAAAGGATTACAATAGAAAAGTATTCAGTGGTAGAGATCTAACTTCTTATAAGTTGTTTTCTCTTCTCTCCTTTAAGAACAGAAGTCTCTGAACCCAAATTTTAGCAGATTTGATAGTTTAAATTAAAGACTTCCTACATAAGTAGGAATGGCCATTAATTACAGCCCTGCTCAAAGAATGTGTGTAGATGTAATGTGTGCAATTTTCATGATATTTCCATAATGTAAAATTGCTCATCATTCTTCCTTTATTCCTTTCGCTGGTTGTGGAATGGAGATTACAATAGCCATGAGTTTAGACCTAGAGTGTAAGAAATGAGTTCGAGGAAGGATGAGTACAACCTGAGTCCCTGGATGAACGTATGAAGTAGAGCCGTGTGGAATGCTTGATTTCCTTGAAAACTATGTATAAAAGAAATGAACATCTGTTCCTCAAACCAAATACTCTGGGAATCTGACAAGCCTTAACACTGCTCTGGGGTGATAGCCCAATAAACATATAATAAACTGAAAACATTCAAAGTTGAAGATGCATTTAGTGTACCTAAATTTCCAATGTCATAGATTTGTAACATAGAATACTGCAGAGTACCAGTGGTTTACCCTCATGATCTTGTGGCTGACCTGGAGGTGTGGCTCATTGCTGCTGTCCAGCATCCCAAAGATTGTCACACCCTATGGCAATCTCTCAAAGGGTGAAACTTCAAAAAATGAAGTATAGTTTCTAAGTGCACATGATTTTGCACCATATAAATTCTTAATGTTTTTAAGTTGAACCATGACTTAAGTGGAGGAACTGCACTATTACAAACAGATATAATTCTATTGCAAATGATAAAATTAAACATCATAACATCCTTTATGTCTCTATAATAATCTACAGTATGCTCCACAGGCAAAACGTGAATGAACTTCTAATTGAAAGTTAGAAAATATATAAGTATACTAGTGTCAAAAATAAAAAATCCATATGACCTCCATCTCTCTAGAAAACACTCATTCTGAATCTTCAAAAATAAAAAAAAAGGTATGTACATTTTTGTTGATATGAGTAATAATCATGTGTATTTGGTTATAAAATAACAGATGCCCACTCAAATAAATTTAGGTAGGAGTGCATCAGTATATGGAAAAAGAGGAATTAATTTTAAGAAATACAATCTGGCCACAGCAGAAATTTACATCCGCAGAGAATCTTCATCTCTTTCTATGGTTGCCAGGCTCTGAAGCTCCTCTCCATATGCTTCTGTCCAGTTTTTCTCCCTGAAAATTCACTTCTTCAATATGATGTGTCAGTTTTATTTTCCTAAAATTCATTTGATGATTTATTTAACAGTCACTGGCACCAAAAATGGACACTTTTAAAACTGATTTCCATATATGTCTTTCCATTAACATTCAAAACGTGCAGAAGGAAAGCAAAATGATTTTCCAATCTGTATTGAGATTTCATTCTCAATCCATCCCTTTTTTATTCAGTTACATTGGAGATTCAATGAGGGTGTATTTTCCAGTGAGATAATGTCAGGAATTTCTAGTAGCAAATTTAAATAATGGGTGAAGGGGAGATTGGACAAAAAATTGAATTGAAAATATCTTTTTCTTTTTATTGATGGTTTTTAGTTATACATTTTATGATTCATTCTGACATATGTATAAAACTGTGGTCTATAATTTGTACTACTTTAACTCCCAGTATTTCCCCTTTCTCTTCCCCCCTTCCTGGTCATATTCTTTTTACTCTAATGATCTTTTTGGTATTTACTTATAGTTTTCTTTTCTTTTCTTTTTTATGTAGTGTCTTGATGGTGAGATTCACTGTGATATATTCATATATGTACATAGAAAGTAGTAAGGTCAGATCCATTCCACAGTTCTCCTCTTATCCTGTTCTTTCTCCCTTCCCCTCAATCCCCTTAATGTAGTCCATTGATCTTTCTTTTTTGAAGGAATCCCCCCTTTTTCCTTTTTCTTTCTTTCTCCCTGTTTAAATCACCTTATTTTGGACCAGTTTCTGTGTATTACATAAAATATTCAGCCTCTGGCTTCCTGAGTCTAGTTTATTTCCCTTAACATGATAATCTCCAGGGGCTGGAGTGGTGGCTCAATGGTTACGGTGCTTGCCCTGCATGCACAAGTGCATGAGTTCAAACCCCAGCACCACATACACAACACAATGTCCAAACAACAAAAGCTTCATGAAAAACTAAATAAAATTGATTCTCACTTTCTCACTGTCCTTCTCTCTTAAAAAAACAAAACAAAAAAAATGATAATCTCCAGTTCCATCCATTTACCAGGAAAAAATGCTATAATTTCATTCTTTTTATGACTAAGAAATACTCCATTGTTTAGAAAAATTTCTTTCTTCTTTATAGCCAAGAAATACTCCATTGTTTAGAGACCTCTTCTGGTCCAGGCCCCAGCAAGTGCCTAGAACAGACCAGAGGAGGATCCCTGCCTGAAGCAGCCCCTGCCCACCCAACATCCTACATGTCAGTCTGGACCTCTTTTGGTCACAGCTGGGCAGGTGCCCAGGACATCTCCAGGTAGGACCCCAATCTGGAGCAGCCCCTACAGAGCTGAAGGAATGGACCAAGCCTCTTCAGGTCTGGGCCCCAGCATGTACCCAGAACAGATCAGAGGAAGATCCCCAACAAGAGCAACCCCTACCCAGATGGCCTGGCAGGTGCCCAGTTAAAACCCATGTTTCAGATCAGTGACCTTGAGCCTACATCCAAAATGTGGACCAAATGAGACTGTAGGCAGAACTAGCCTTATGGAAGAAGATGATCATCAAAGGGGTAGGGTCTGAACCAACCCTTTCACTTACAAGGATGAACCACCTGGAGACTGGCCTTGCTTCCATACAGGGAATCTCAAATCACTGATCTAGAAGAAGCTCTTCAAAAACAAAGAATCAAACTAGAAAAGATGTACTTCAAACACACAATTCCCCTAAAAAGAAACCCATGAATATGGAGAGGGATGAAAACCTAGAAAAATTATCAATTATGTGGTTACTGAAAGGAACAATGAACTAAAAGAAGATATAATGAAGAGAGTAAATGAGAAAACTCAAGATATGAAAAACTTTGTTATCAAAAAAATAGACATACTGAAAAAGGAATTAACAGCTGAAATTTTCAGTCACATTAGAGGAACAAAAGAAGAATTTAATAATAGACTAACTTCTATGTAAAACAGAACCTCAGTTCTTGTAAAAAAGAATATATGACAATGAGGATAGGCTAGGTAAGTGTGAGCACACAGATGACAAAAAGGAAAAAAAAAACACTGCATGAGCAGAATTTTCAAAATGTCTGGGATTAAATTAGAAGAAACAGGGGCTGGAGAGGTGGCTC
>PVKS010033244.1:0-21974 GCA_004027875.1 Aplodontia rufa
TAATGTGAAAGCAGCTACTCTGAGGCGAGGCAGGAACACTGCATGGACTAAGACAGTGTTCTGGAGTCACACAGACCTTGACTGATCCTGGATTGGATTCTGCATCATGGAAGCCTCAGAGTCAGTGGAGACATAGGGATTGATCCTCAAAGAAGAAGAGCCAGGAATGAGAAATAGAATAGCATAACAGAAGACAAAGGAAGGAGAGGACGGCAGAGAGAAAGTCTTCATCCACACAGTTGGTTTGAAAGGTAACAAGGAAGTTTGTAAGGTAAAGTATGCCCGTTAGATTTGGTCAGTGAAATTTTCAGTTCATGATGTAGACAGAAACTGAGTAGCTGTTTATTGAGAGTAAGCTGGTAGTGCAGAATTGGGATTCACAGTTAAAGGCAGCAATGATTCAAGAACTCTGTGAGATTGTTTAATTCTATATGAATAGATAGATAGAGGCAGAGATAGTGAGGAGGTAGTAGCCAAAAGGCTCAAAGGAAGTGATGTTTATTTAGTATTTTATTTTTATTAGACAAGGAAACACTTGAGTTTGTTTACTGAGGGTTGACTCCCCTGCCTCCGTTTTTTTTTTTTTCTTGTTAGAGTTTATAGATTCAAAACAGAGGCAGAAGTAACTGGTGAAGCATTATCCCAGAGAACGGTAGTAACAATAAGACAGTCCAGGTGAAGGGCTGCAGAAGGCATTGACACAGATGGAGGTGAGTTAGAGAAGGCTGAGGACACTCACCCCTAGATGCCAACGCTTAACCAGGGCATCCAGAGGCCAGTACCTGATCTCCAGAACTGACAGAGCCTGGGCTAGGATGGTGACAGTTCCAGAAATGGCCCACAGGGAGCCACTGGGAAGCTTCCCAGTAAGTTAGCGGTTCATGTTGACCACAGATCAGAGAGGAAATCCTAGACCCTTCTGTTCAGCTCTGATTCTAGGTTAAGGAAAACGAGAGGAGAGGTTAGGGCACCTAGCATTTCTCAAGGCTAGATGCCAGGTTTCTTGGCCCCCATAATCTCACCCACCTCCTTTAATAACAGCAAGTTTACCCAGCCATTTCCTCCAACTCTTTCTCTGACCAACTTGCCCCTCCTTGTTCTGCTTTTAGCACTTTCTCTGAGAAGACTCCCCTGCTTCTCTTCCTTCCCTGTCTACAGGGGATCCCTAGGGGCTGTTATAACCTCTTTGATCTTCCCTTTGTTGCAGCACAATTAAAATTCCAATTTTATTTAGGGATTGCTTATTGTTCCTCTTTCCCAGTGGACATCATACGCCACAAGGGGAGGATCGGGGGTCTGTTCACTTTGTTTCCCGGTCTTCACAATGCCTAGCGTGTAGTTAGTGCTCAGTAAGTACAATAAATGCGAGTATATACTGTTAAATCCCAAGCAAGAGGCTAGCAGTCTGAGGCTGTCTTTGAGTTCCTACAACACAAACTGCAACCTAACTTTGTAAGAAAACAAACTGAAATTTAACTTACAAGTACAGTTTTTGTAACAAATAGCTCAGTTTCAGCCAATCACGGGTGGCTGCTGATCAGACCATGCTCAAATAAGGCAAAGACTAAGCAGTAACCAAGGAAGTTGCTTCCCCTTTGGCCTGCGGAAACCTTTCCTCTTTGCTGGGGAGGAGAGCTTTCAGATCCTTCTGTTTCTTAACTTAACCGTTGAATTATCCCATCATCAACAACACCAAAATTGTCTAAAAATTTTCTTTTAAAAATATCAAGTGCGTGGTGTGGAAGAACAGTATTCAAGAATTTTATTTGCAAATTAAAGTTCTGCATTTGTGGGGAAAAAATAAAACTACACTATGGAGTTTTAGGGAGACTGATGGACTTTCTCTGTAATTTATGGGAAATACGGGAAATGTTCCATACACATCTGTTCAATGAATGGGAATCTCCAGACAATTGGAACTTTAATTTAATTTCTTTAAGGAAAAAGGACATACTTTGTGAGCCTCTCAAAGCAATTTATAGAGTCTTTTTCTACACATTAAAAAACAAACAAACATGGGGCTGGAGCGGTAACTCAGCGGTTACAGAGCTTGCCTGGCATGCTTGAGGACCCGAGTTCAAACCCCACCACCACGTACGCAACCTAGTGGAGCAACAGTCACATGAAAAAAATGAAATAAAGTTGATTCTTTCTCTCACACACTGTCCTTCTCTCTTTAAGACAAACAAACTCCTGTGGGGCTTGGTGGTGCACGTCTGTAATCCCAGCAGCTCAGGAGGCTGAGGCAGGAGGATCTCAAGTTCAAAACCAGCTTCAGCAACTTAGCAAGGCTGTAAGCAACCTAGTGAGACCCTGTCTCAAAATACAAAATAAAAAGGGGTGGGGATGTGTCTCAGGGGTTAAGCACCCCTTGGTTCAATGTCCAGTGCAAAACCAACAAACAAAAACAACCCTATTTAAACAAATTAAGATTTTTCAAATAATCCTATTTCCACTAATCTTTACAGTTCATTAAAAATTTGAAAATTGGTTTATAATGAAAGCACTGATCACATAGCTAAGGTAGTTTCTAGGATAATATGTAACTAGAAAATCCAATGTTTGATTCCTGAAATTTCAGATTTGAATTTTTCTAGAGACGTCATCTCTTCGACTTGACTCTCCCATATAAAATGAACAGCCGATTTTTGGAGCAGAAACATGCATCTGCAAATATTCAAAAATAAAAGCTTTTACCAATGAACTGCCTACTACTATTTTCACAGGGAAAGTAATTTGTGAACACATGCATGAAGACTAGTACCATGCAGTAGGCAAATATTTTTCCATGTGCCACCCAAAGCAAACAAATGAAAATAGAAACTTCAAGGACAATTATAAAAATATTTTCAAATTAAAAGGTACAGCAGTACCCTTTTATTCTTTGATCCTTCTATGCCTTCATCAGACATACTCATTTCTTAATCAGTCCTGAGAATTTCCAGCAGGAAAGCTTTTCTTTTGATTACAAAGTAATTCTTTTTTTCTTACGTTTCTTTATTTTCAACATTTGAATAAAAATGTTGATAAGGTTCTCACATTTGTTGATAATGGATATTAAGAAACATAAGTGACCTTTGAAGGTAAATGGATGGCTATGGAAGAAATTATGCTGAGTGAAATCAGCTTAACCCAGAGAACCAAGGGTCGAATGTCTCCACTCATCTGTGGAGGCTGGACCTAGACCCTGGCCATTGAGAAAGGAGGTCTATTATCATGTTTTAAATCTGGATAAGGTGTAGTGGTACACAGCCTAAAACATTTTTAGAGATATTTTGGGAAGAGGAGGGGAGGGATAAGTGTGGGTAATTGGGGGGCACTCTTGGGGGTAAATCTAATCTTCAGAATCTGTACATATATTATCTTATTTCGTTAAAAGATTGTGTGATTGTTCAACAAATAAATTTTGAAAAAAAAAAACAAAGAAACACAGTGAGTTCACCTGATCTAGTCCTTAATTATACCTACATACACATTCTAACTCTTGCATGGCAATTATAATTTGTAATAGAAATTATCATCCCTGTTAACTATCAAAATGTCCTAATATTTAGGCATGTAAATTATATCTCCTAAAATGTCAGTGTTGGCGTAAAAATGCTTGGCTGTATCTGTCTGGAAGAGACTATGATCATTGTTCTTGTCATCAGGTTAGAATCTATGCTCAGACATGAAAAGGTCAAGTTTCAGGGAACATCAGGCCTTGTGTTTCAGGGCAGACTGATTCAAATAGTTCATCTTATTGTCCATCAAACATGTTTTGTGCTTTATTACAAAATTCAGTAATTACACCAAGATTACTATCAGTCTGACACATTACTGCTCTGTCTTGGCATAGCTGGAAAGAACAAGGAGAAACAGAAACTGTTCCAGGTATTTCTTGAAGTTGCAGACACAGAGAGTCCAGGCCTGGGTTGCACAGAGATAACACAAGCTCTCTTAATAACCCCTTCAGGGCGCAGTGTTCTTGTCATCTTGGAATTCCCTACTGTTGTCTCCTAAGTTTCTGGCTCTAGGGTCTGTTGAGTTGTGGTTCACGTTCCTTCCTGTTCCATTTGCAAGGAAGGTCTATGGGCTGCTCTCCAACACATTAGCCCCTTGCCCACGCTCAGGCCTGTATGTGAGCTTAGTATTTAAAGAGCTTGTTTGGAATGAAATTTCTGCATTTTGAAAAGTACAATGTGAGCATGGTGAAAGACCTATATTTGACTGAGGGAAAAGTCTGTAAAAATACGAGAGTGCTTAATATCATTTAAAAGCATATAACGTTAGGATACTTAACTATTTTTCTTTCCCCTGTTTTAAGACGAAATAAATATATAAAGGCATCATATGGGATATCTTAAATACTTAAAGAATTGTCAGCTCACACAAGATTAGCAATAGGAGAAAGAAAAACTGGTTTGATAGAGGATACATATACAGATTCTAAAAATAGAAATGTTTAGGATATGGAAAATGTTCGGTTGAAATTAATAAAACACTGGGAACAAGCTCACCAAATTTGCAAAGTGGCAGGCAGAGAGTGGAATAGTTTCCAAAGGACAGCAGCTCATTTAGGTGATGAACACCAGATGCCAAGTGGAGCTCGGCAGAGACAAAAGTGCTTTGATTAGCTTCAGGGGAGGAGGAAAAAAGAATCGGGCACTAGAGTCGAGAAAGCAAACACAGCCCTGAGCAGACTGGTGACTCCCCAAATACCCCTAGGGAACAAACTGCTAGTCTAGGACAAGATAGGGCAGCCCTGGATTCTCATTTCTATCAGAGCAGTTGTTTCATGTCAGCGAACCCTGATCCAGAGGTGTCCATCTGGCTGAGTCCCCCAACACAGGTTGACAATCTAAACACTGCTCTGGGCCCACCATCAGGCCTGGCTGGCTGCGTTTCTGTGAAATAAGAAACAGTCCCGGAAAAACAGTCTGAAAAGGGGTGAGAGAGGCTGGCAGCTGTGGGAAATCATTGAAATTATTAACAAATTGAAAGTGTGCCTTGAACAGGGGTGCTGTTTCCTTTGGGAAGCTCAGGGTTTTGGCACAGTGTTGTAGTGAGAAGGGGACCATCCGACACTCCATTGGATCCTAAGTCCATTTTCCCACTCTTATCAATTAGGTGAGTGAGTGCCCTAACGTGTGTGTGTGTGTGTGTGTGTGTGTGTGTTTCTCTCCCTCCCTCTCTGTCTCACACACACACACACACACACACGAATGCCAGTACTCATGAGAGCTTTGTATGAGTGCATGCCAAGTGTGGGAGTCTTTCTCTTCCCTAAAGTTTAGTCTTGCCTCTTGGATCTGAAGTGTTATTGCTTCAGTAAGTGCTGTACCGTGTGTGCAGCATGATACTGTGTGCTGAGTCTGAGCACTTCATTTCCTGAAGGAGAAAGACAAGTTTGTCTATTTACTTGACAGTCCAATAAATCCAAGTATTTCAGAGACCCAAGGAGTGCCAGAGGAAACAGGTTATTGCAGAAAGAATTCTGGACTCCAAGTTAACACATCCTTGGATTCTGCCTTGACTCTGCTATTAATGTAGGGTTATGTGATTGTGGCTATGTAGCTTTCTAGACCTCAGTTTCTCCATCTGTGAAACTGGGATAATGAACCAAATGTTCTCTCAGGCCTTCTTTGGAATTAACATTATGGAATGAATATGGTCTGTGTAGAGAAGAGGGAGTGATCATGTTAAGATAGAGAGATTAGAAGTTTTCATTGAAGAAGTAGAGTGGTTGGGGTATTTTCTGATGTCTGTTTTCTTGGATTACAAAGGATTGCAGAGTTCAGAGTACACAAACATCAAATGTAGATTGTAATGTCCCTGTAATCTGCATTCTTATCATCTTGGAATTTATTTTTTTCAGAGATTTTCTGTTAAATGCTAATTATAATAATTACTCTTTCATCAAAGTTTATACACAATGATTGCTACAGTTTTGACAATGTTTCCTCCTTATCTGTATCCTGTATCGCAATATACTTCTAATAAATGTGGGAAAAAAAAATAAAATGCACAGGAATAATCCCCAGAATAGATCATGTCTTAGGTAATAAAACTCACTGTAATAAATTTAAAAAATATTGAACGTCAAAAAAAAAAATGAAACATGATGTTCTTCTGTAACAAAAAAAATTTTTTTAAATAGAGGAGAGGGAGACAGTGAGAGAGAAAGAATCAATTTTTTTTTTCATCTGGCTTTTCTCTGACACTTAGTTGTATAAATGTATGTCAGGCAAATGCTCCAACCACTGAGCCACTGCTCCAGCCCTTCTCTAACAAATTATCAAAAATTTAACTATATCCTGGATATCTTTCTATTATATCATTATATGAACATCTTTTATTTTAAAATCAATACAGAACACTTTATTGTATCTATAAATTGTATTTTAAAACATGAAATTTTCATGTTTTTGTTTTTGATTGCAAACATTACCACAACAAAACTTGCTTTCCCAGGTTCTAAAATTCAATCTTAGCATCTCTTTCACCTCTTATTTCCAATCAATCGCAGGTCCTGGTGGCCTCACCTAATATCAGCAACATTTGCTTGCTGCCATCTAATTACCTCCACTTTACTCAAGTGGAAAGGAAGCATCTTCTTGTGCTGGAGGCCCCCTCCCTCCAGGTCCTGCATTCTCCTTTCCTATGCTGCAGCCAGAGATGAGCATCTTATCACTCCCCAGTTAAAACCTACAATAGCTTTTCACTGTTCTTACTGGAAAGACCACACTGAGCATCATGGTTGTATTGCCCATAAACCAGTAGAGGGGCTGGAGCAGTGGCTCAGCGGTTACAGCGCTTGCTGGAATGTATGAGGACCCAGGTTTGAACCCCAGCACCACGTACACAACTAAGTGTCAGAGCAATGAAAACCAAATGGAAAACTAAATAAAATTGCTTGTCTCTTAAAGAAAAGATAAACCAGCAGAGAGAGTCTGGGATTTAGAAGTGTGCTCGGAGACCAAGGACTTAGTGAGAAAACACATCCTTTAGAGATGGTTAGCAAGGATGGTATCAAAAAGCTGCCGTCCAGGGTTCTTGTCCAGGATTGTTCATTTATTTCCAATAAACATGGATTTGTAGTCAGCTATTTTGCCACTGTGCCCAAAAAGACCTGACAAGAATAATTTTAGGAGAAAAAGTTTATTTTGAGGCTCATGGTTTCAGAGGTCCTAGTCCAGAAAAGGCCAGCTCCATTCCTTGGGGCTTGAGGTGAGGCACATGATGGCAGAAGAGTGAGGTGGAGGGAAGCAGCTCAGGGCATTGCATCAAGAAATAGAGAGAGAGCTCTGCTCAACAAGGACAAAATATATACCCTAAAGGCACACCCCCAGGGACTCACCTCCCCAGCCACAACCTACCCACCTACAGTGACCACTCAGCTAATGCCGATGAGGGGACTAATTCGCTGGTTGGGTTAAGGCTCTCATAACCTAATCATTTCACCTCTAAGCCTTCTCGCTTTGTCTCATACATGAGCTGCTGGAGACACCTAATATTTAAACCATAGGAACAGACGACATCATGAGTTTGCAAAGCAGATGATGGAGGGCACCGTGCCTTGGTGAAGTCACTTATGTGGTTCAATCCTCACTCTTGCATCATTGGCAGATTGTAGTGAACCAGTAGCCGGCTCCCTTCCCAGTGGCTCCCAATGCTTGTTTCTAAAAAATACCTCTGCCTGCCACTAGCTCAAAGGATTCCTGCTGCTTACAGTCACTCCTAGGAGAGCTCACTCTTCAAGAAGAGTGTCAAATTTTCTCCATTGAACTTTCCATGAGGCATACTGTTGGAAAAACCATAAAGGGCAGGAGGTTCTTCATGAAGCTTCCAGAATGGGCTGTATGATTGATTTCATTCCTGCTTATTACATGATGTTGGGACACAAAGCTGAAAATCAAACCTGAGACCTAGAATTGAGGCCATGAGGAAGGAGATCTTCATCCTTACCCAAACACTGGAGGCTTCAACACACCAAGAGGGACCAGTTAATTACGAAGGCCCACAGAAGCTGAGATCAGCTCACAGCACACAGACATCAAGGCCCCACTGGATCGAGCTGCTGCCTTCCTCTCCTGGGACACTTTGAGCTGCAGACAGTTCTATCTCCTGTTGGGCCTTCCAGCATGCCCTTTGATGCCCACTCTGAATCCTTTGCCTAGCGAGGTCCCACTCATCTTCCCCATCTCAGCTGGACGTTCCTCCTCGGGGAAGCTGCTCCTGCCTTTTGGTTATAGCTCCTATGCTGTCCCTCACAGTGCCTGGTACTTCCTCCCTGCGGGCCATGTTGGAATGTGGGGCTACATGTCTGCACTGTCATTGGATGGATACCTGTCTCCCTGTGACAGCGCGTCCAGGCCCATTTGGTTCACCTTTGTGTCTGCATCATCTGGCCTGGTGCTTGGGCTCTACAGACACTTGTTCTATAAAAGAGCATTTAGACAATCAGCAATGTGACATACTCTTTATCCACCCACCAGAAGCCAAATAATACTTATGAAATCATTTAATTCTGAAAAATTCACTATCTTTTTTATATATAGATACGGATACAAATATCTATATATACACACATTTATAACTGTTCTGGGAGGAAATATAGAAGAATCAAGAGGCTGGGGTGTAGGCAACATGGGGGTGACTCTGGATTAGCAACAAATGCATATCATATTGTTACTTTATATGCATTTATGATTGTACAACAATTCAACTTCTTAATAAAAAAATTAAAAGAACATTTACATTGTATTCTGCCCAGCATTAATAGTAAAGGCAAGCAAATAAAAACATTTTATAGTACTAGGTTCACCAACTGGAATGTGCCCTGCACAATAAGGACACTTCGTAACTTTTTAAATGCAGTTAAACTCATGAAATAAAGGAGGAGGAATATGTAAGACACCGGAAGTAAGGTCACTGCCTTCTCCAACATAGCTGCTGCGAAAATCCTTCCTGGAGATGAGCATGAAGAAAAGGTCACCTTGCTTAGCTCTCATTTATCCATATGCTACAGTTTCCTTCAATCTCAACACTGACCCCATGATTGATTCAGCATACAATTAAGTTCTGCGTTCACAAGGAGCTCCACCTTTTTATTTCGTTGCCTGACACTAAGACCTTGGCACCTTCCCTTCTTCACAATTTGGTGCAAACTATATCTGACCCCCAAGTTCTTTACTTGCTTGAAGTAGAGTTCTCTATGAAACCATCCCTGGGCAGGAAATTTCATAATAAGGAAATATATCTAGTTAGAAACTCAGGGAAAGTCCCACATGTTGTTTCATGTGGTTTTATCAAAGGTAAAGGGGAGGTGAGCAGAGAGAGAGATGTACGGAGCTTGATACCTCCTCATTCTCTCCTTCCATCCCGGACCCCATGAAACCACTCTGTTCCAAACTTAACATTTTGTATTCTATAAAACTGGAGGGCACAGAGAATCAGATTTATTCAAATTTGCCACTTGTAGAATGTGCTAGGTAGACATACCTTAGGGTGAGTGGTTAGTGTCCCAGTGCTACAGATAAGGAGACTGAAATCCAAGGAGATTAGGTGAAATTCTTGAGGTCTCCAAACAAATGGTGGGGACAGGATTCAAACCTAGAGACAACCCAGCTCTCATTCCAGTCTCTTCTGGGACAGGCCTGGCTCCAAGTGAGTCATGCAGAAGTGTGGTCAGCCAAATGGCTTAGCGACTGGAAGAAAATCCCACCATGCCCCCAGTTTCTTTTCAGAGGGCTCACATAAGGGAAAAAGATGCTGAGCGCTTGCAAACAGGAGCTGCTGGAGGGATCTCATGGGAATGTGCACACGACGCTCATGGTGCTCTGAGCTTGCCAGGATGATCCTGAGGATTTCTGACTTGTGCCTTATCCAGTCTCACCTGCCTTCAGGGACCCCAGAAAGTGCTCCAGAGTTAAAGTTTCCAGTTTTTGTTTTTTTGCTTGTTTTGCTTTTAACCTGTCTAGTTTATTTATTTTAAAGGATGATTGCTTGTCAAGGGTTTCAATTTTAGTAATTTTACTCTCCAAAGCTACTTCAGTTTTTTTTTAATTACATAAAAGTAACACTCCTTTTTGTCCCTGTTAAATCCTTGAATTGAGACAGGGTATTTAAAAACAACCCTTTAGCTCTCTCTAAACCAGCGAGATGCGACTTCAGTACCTTCCTGTTTTCAGGTGCACCACCCCAAGCCAGAGCTTAGCCCTGGGGTCTGGCACCAGGAAATACCAGCCTTTTGCCTTTGCAGAAAGCAAGCGTGGCATCAGCAGCAGGGCCTGACCTCCTTCTAAGCATGGGATCAGTCCTCCCCCAGTGGTCTGGCGTTGGGCCTCTGCCCAGGTGGTAGTGTATCTCTGAAGCTTTTATTATGTCCAGTCCTGGAACACTTGGCTTCCTTCACCAAAACCAATTCACAGTGATGATCATAAAACCTGTTCTATCAAGTTTAAAGGAGAATGTAGATAAATTGTACTCTGTAAACCAAATCTTGTCTGTCTACCAATTATCTCTGTTTTATGATTCTCTTTGGAAATGACTGTAGTATTTAATGGATTTTGTGACACACCAGGACTCAAACCCAAGTCATCTTGATTTTAGAGCCTGGGCTCTCTCAACTTGCCCACACTGCTTGTCAGTGGTCTGCTAACCCCACTCAGAGGAAGGAACCACTTTGAAGCAATTTAGTTCAAGTACAGAAGTGGGATGTTACAGCTCTGGACCCACGTTTCCTTCCATCCTGGGGGTATCCTTGAACAGGCCCTTCCTCTCTCTAGGCCTTGGTCTTCTTATTCATAAAACTAGGGGTTGGAGTCAGTGAAGATCCCTTTTGGGTCATGATTCTGTCATCTCCAGACATCTGTAAAGCCTCAGCTTAGCTGCTTAAGAAATAAGCTCAAACACTGATTTGAACAAAGTGAAACTCTTTTCAACACTTAAAAGGGCAGTTGGGTGCAGTGGAGCATGCCAGTAATCCCTGTAGCTTGGGAGGCTAAGGCAGAAGGATCATAAACTCAAAGCCAACCCCAGCAACTTAGCGAGGCCCTTAGCAACTTAGCGAGGCCCTGAGCAACTTAGCAAGATCTTGTCTCAAAATTATAAAATAAATAAAATAAAATATGGCTGAAGATGTAGCTCAGTGGTTAAGTACCCCTGGGCTCAATCCCTGGTACAGAAAAATAAAAACAAAAACCAAAAGAAAGGGCTATAAATAAAATAGCTCACATCATTTGAAATATGTGTTTGACATTGGGATCAATATGTGGATTCAATAAAATGAGAAAACCAGGTGGGGGAGGAAGTCTGTTTTCATGAGACATTTTCAAGTTTCCATGTAATAATAACTTCAAAATTGCCAATATAATCTTTTAAGCATCTTTCTGAGTTTGGCCTAGTGTATATGAGAAAAGAAATCAAACCAAAGATCTAATCAGTTTGACAAATCCCTCTAAAGACCAAACAGAAACCCCACAGAGTGCTTCGGTGGATACAGTCAGGACTGAGCTTGGGTCAGTAGATCTGGGGTCAAACGTGGGCTGTAGCACATGTCAAAGTCTCAGTATCCTAAACTGTGAAAGAGGCATCAGAGTCCTACCTCGTAGACAATAGGGTAGTTGGGAAGATCTAAAAAACTAAGAAGTACATGAAGAACTGCTTTATTATAATAACTAACAGCCATAAAAAAAACTTCCCCACTATTTACATGGGCATGCAGATTTGGAATATTAATTTTTGAATTGCCTTTTAGCAATAGCTGAAAATTGCTACGATTCAAATAAAGGCAGCCACCAGTACCAAAAAGTATCTCTTCTTTTCATCAGTAAAGAATGCAAAGAAAACATCTCTACCCAAAGGTTGGACAACACAATTCAGAACCTGACCGTCCAGAGCCATCTTCACCTCCTTCCTGCATCTTTCCTTAGAATCCAATCTGGCATCAAGTTGGTTGGATGTGCTGAGAGATGCCTCTCAGATTGACCTTTTACCCCCATTTCTTCCATCCCTACCTTAGTCTGAACTCTCTTGGCACTCCTGAATGACTGCAAAACCTCACACCTGAGCTCCCTGTGGCCAGGGCATCTCTTCTCCAGGCCATCCTCAGGGCTTCCCATTAACCTTCCTAAAAAACAGACTTCACAGGAATTCTGTCGGTCTCACACTACTTCCTCTACTCTGTGAACCCCTCCACTTGTCCTCATTCCTGTGGAACTGATTCCAGTCTCTGTTCTTGCTGTTGTCCATGCTTAGAAAGTGCTTCCACCCTCCTTTGACTATGTTAACCCTCTCCAAGCTCTCTTTAGCACAGGGCTTCTCAGAGGTCACTGTTATGCATCATCTGGGAGATCTGATGCTGTTAAAACCCAGATTCTGATGCAGTAGGAGAGGCAGAGCAAGGAGAGCATTCCAACAAGCTCCCCAGTGATCATGCCTCTGCTGGTCCATGGACCACACTTTGAGCAGCAAAAGCTTTTGGCTTAGTGGGAACCAATGGAAGAGGGTAGTTTGTGGAGACATACACATGGGTTTGAATGCCATCTTTTTCAGGTGTTAGATGTGTGACCTAAGGCAAATAATTTCCTCTGTAGAGTGGGAATATTACTGTTTTACATAAATTATGTGAGGAGTTTTTGAGCTTAATAGACAGTATTCTTTTCAAATCTGTCTTTCTCTTGGTTGCCCTAAACTCATTGTCTTTGTCCTCTACTATGCTTCTCCCATAATCCAGCCAGCTTGTTTCTCCTTCCTCTGAATCTTATTGATTCAGTAGTGTGTGCACATGCACATAAATTAAACCATATGTTCTTTGAAGGTACAGTCATATTTGATTTTTTTGCACATAAGTTAAAAAGTATTCTTAAAGTTCTTTTTTTTCATACACAGCTCTGAGCTGCAATGAAGCCAACTTTCACTGTAGCAAAATGCAGATTGGCAGTGCTGCACTGTGGTTGAGTTTGGCCTTGGACTTGGATCTAAGATCCAGTGCTGGTTCCATCACTCACTAGCATCCCCTACGTAACCCAGACTAACATTCCTGGGTCTGTTTCCTCATGTTAAAATAGGAATTCTGCCTTAACTCCTAGCACTGTGAGAATGTAATGAGCAAAGAAAGTTCTGGGATGACATGGGTAGACTTTGAATATGATCATAATTTTCCACCTTTCCTTGAATCCATGACACCCTCTAATGTGACTCTGGAGACCCTCCCATCAAAAGGTGAGGTCTATTTCTCCATCCCTTGAACCTGGGTACGCTTCCAGACTTGCTTTTAAAGTAGTCAGAGGGAGCCCAGGCCTCTAGGGGCCTTGCACCCGCTCTCCCTCTTGCAATCATGCAGAGCCAACATGGGGACAGGCCCTGGCTAGCCTGTGAATGATGGAACACAGGCTCAGCTGCTCCCCAGGTGACTCAACCAATGGCAGGCCAGTACTCAGAGGCAGAACCACCCTGGTGACCACAGAATGCATGAAGAAGCCTGGATAAGACCATTAGTCTCGCCCAGCTGAGCCTAGACCAAACTGCTGATCCGCACTCACAAGCCAAATTAATGGTGGTTGTTTGAAGCCATTCTATGAGATGGTTTGTTGCACAATAAAAGATAATTTACTCTGTATATATAAGCAATTTTTCAGTTAACAGTGGCTATTGTATTTGGGGAAAAGATAATTGAAAATGAATTTCTCCATACAACTAAAATTTATGCTTTAATCAGTGATAGGAAGATGACTAAAGTAGGAATTGATTTGTTAGATTCTGGACCACGTAACTTTTCCAGTGGGCAACTATATGAACTTAGAGAAATCATTGAACCTCTGTGAGCCACTTTCCCCATCTTTAAATTAAAGTGGTTATACTAAGGTGAGGCTCTTAAGATTCTTTCCAGTTCAAGGGGCTGGAGTGGTGGCTCAGCAGTTTTGGCGCTTGCCTGGCAAGCACGAGGACCCGGGTTCAAATCCCAGCACCATGTACACAACTAAGTGTTGGAGCAATGAAGGCCATGTGAAAAACTAAATAAAGTTGTTTCTCTCTTTCTGTCTCTATCACTGTCCCTCTCTCTCTAAAAGAAAAAAAAAGATTCTTTCCAGTTCAAGAAAGTAATAAGGGTTCATTTTTCCAAAACACGGTATTTTCTAACAGTTTAGAACAAAATTCAACACTTTTCTGTGACTAAGGGCTTTAGCGACAGACCCCTTCAGTGTATTGACTTTGTTGTTGAACAGTGGGTTGTGACTACCCTTCATACTTGTCATGGTAGTCACAGATTGGATCTATAAGGTAGACCTCCAACTTGTGGACCACGAACCCATGTAGCCCGCCAGGCTCATGAGGAATCAGACATGAAACAATACATAAAAATTTTCATGGGAACCCATGTGTGTGGCTCTTATCAAAGATTTGTAGGTCGGGTCAACTTCTTTTATTCATTTCTACACTGCAGTAAATGTTCTAGATAACTGAGGTTTTTGGCTATCTTGCCATCAAATAGAAAGGATACTGTTGTACAGCTATAACCAATGAAATCTTTGCATTTACTGTACACTGATGACCAAGATAAGATTCAATTATCAAATTGTGGGAAGGAATTAACATCAAAATGAAAAGGAATTAAAAATTCTTATATGGCTCATTTTTTTTTAAAAGAGAGAGAGGGACAGTGTGAGAGAGAGAGAGAGAAGAGAGAAGCAATTTTTGTTTAGTTTTTCATGTGACTTTCATTTCTCTGACACTGTTGTGTATGTGGTGCTGGGGTTGTGAACTCATATACTTGGGCGTGCAAGGCAAGTGCCTTAATCACTGAGCCACCATTCCAGCCCATGGCTCATTATTTTATCTAAACCTTTTTGCTGTGATGTAAAACAGCCATGGGTGGGTGGTAAGGTAACAATAATCAGCAGAAAGAATATTGTGCTGAAATGTGGCTGAGGTTTAACCACCTGGAATAATTTTCAAATGACATGTGAATTAACATAAAAAACTGGATTGGCTTAATAGTTTTTTTATAGTTAAAATTGTAACTATTTGTTCACTACATTTTTTTTTAAAAGAGAGAGAAGGACAGTGAGAGAGAGACAGAATCAAATTTTATTGAGTTTTTCACATGGCTTTTGTAGCTCTGACATGCAGTTGCGTACATGGGTGCTGGGCTTTGAACCCGTGTACTTGCGCTTGCCGGGCCAGCACAGTAACCACTGAGCCACCGCTCCAGCCTCCCACTGTATATTTTTTTAATTGAGTCACTTCTCTCTCTCCTATCATGTGGATTTTTGCAGCAACCACTTTTGGCATTATTTGTATCTTTCCCCGCTCATTCTTATATCTGCTGCTGAGTGAATTTTTCTGGAATAGAGCTCTGCTCTGCTTCAAACCCTTCAAAGGTATAAGATCCCTCAAGACAGGGGCTGTGTCCCCACCACATTTGCCCACTGCCTTTTGTCTCTTTGGAGACATGCTGTCTCCAAAGCCAGATCAGGGTTTCATTTAATTTTGGAGAGTCACTTATACACCCAACTGAAGACAGCTCACCGCTTGTGGTACATTTTAAAGACATGATAGTTCTTTCCTCTTATGTTAATAAAATATCATTGGAGCTCAGAAGCATGTTTCTAAGGTGCCTCACAACACTCTGAGTCTGTATTTTGAGTTATTTTAATTATCTGCTTCATAACACATATTCATCAGCTTAGCATTTTAAGGATGTTTTAGGATAGGATCATTTTGATAGTCTACAAACCTGGAAATTCCAACCTCTGTTGGATGATCATATTCACAGGTAAAAGGGGTATAAATGAAAGATTCAATATTCAGCTTACTCTCTTCAATAGCATGCAAGGGACAACCAAAGCAAAACATGTTACAAGCAGGAAGGATAAGTGGTTAAGAGCAGGAATTCTAGAAAGAATTTAACTGGGGGACCTATCTGTCCTGCAGACAGGTAAAGGCTCCATGCGTGTCCTCCCCTAGGACATATCAATCAATTCTCCCCAATACTTCTTTTCTGGACACCTAGGAAGTCTATCTAGCTGTAACCAGGTAATCTGTGTAATGATCAAAAGAAGAAGAAGAAAAGATGACAAGAAGCAAGGAAAACTAGCATGAAGCCAAGACCTCAAAAGAACCCAAGATTCAGGGTTACTGGAAAATAGAAGAATCTGAAGCAGTCCAGGGAGAGGAAAGAAGTTCCTGGGAAGCTAGAATTTAATTATTGGAAACTGGAGTTCTTTGTAAGAAGTGGATTCCTGGGGCACCAGGGCAGGGAAGTTCCAGGAGCAAGGCAGGCAGCACCTGTTCTGCCCTTGGGCTGGGACTGGATTCTAGCCAGAGCTTAGCAAGGTGTTTTTCAAACTCAGAGAGGTGCTGGGTGGGAATTCCAGAGAATCATTCCATTTTTAGGAAAATGGAATGTGTTCATTTGACAAGAAATTTTTTATTTTGTTTTAAAAATCCAGATATGCAAAAGGTCTTCGGAACATAGTTAAGATAGGTCATATTTCCCTTTAGATGTCATTAGATAGCTAAATCTTCAGCACTATTGACAGTGAGACCAGGAGAGAGACATTTATCTCAGCTACATCCCCAGCCCTCTTCTTTTCCTTTACAACTTCAAATGATTATTTCACTTATCCATCCCAGGCAGTGATTTTACAGAATGGACCAGTAAGGTGTTCCATAAACACTGGTGTTTAGATTGAGAAGGCTTTAACTGCTGTCCTAAAAATGGTAAAAAATCCTTCTTACAATAGTATAAGCTAGAAGATAAAATGGGAGAAAAAAGCAGCAAATATAGAATGCACTAGCTTTAAAAACAGCAGCCACTGTTCTTTCTCATTCTACTCTCAAATATTTCTCTTCTCAGCTATTACTCCTCACAATAGCTTGGTTACAACAACCCAGGACATCCACAAGCCATGGTGACAAGCACCATCAGTTATTCTCTCCCATAAACAGTGACAGGAAGAAAATAAATACCCTGTTTAATGATCTGACCACCTCATAGAACACTGACTTCCTCTAGGTTCACTGGGTAAATATCTATACCGGACTCGGAAAATAAAACGTGCTAAGTCACCAAAGGGAGTTTCTGTTTTGTTTTTAATGTTACTTAAGGTGCTGGGGGTGAGAGGGGGCAGGTGGTGCACTCTGGTGCAGGAAGAATTCTTTCCTGGTGGTTTTGGGAATAACTCACTTCTCAGCGCCTCCAAGGTCAATAGGACCCAAGTGATCCCCCTGGGCGATGCTTGCCTAATTACTAAATATTTAGCAGTCGGTGGCCATTTAACCATTCGCACCTGCGACGCTCGCTTGCTTCCCATAGCGCTGAACCTCTACTCTCCACCTAGCTCACCTACCCAGGGCTCCAGCACCCCAAGTGCGGCAAATCCTGGGACTAAAGGGCATTTCAAACAGTGGCGGTGGTCAAGTTCCATTTCTGTTTTATGCAAAAATACTGAGATGCTTAAATAGGGGTGGAAGGGGGCCATAGAAATAAGGGGAAATCTTTAGCAGTTTTTCAGATTCAAGTTCTCAGGCACTGTTGAAAGTTCATTAATTAGGGATTTAACAGCAGCAATAACAACCAAAAAATGTTTCCTACAGCCAATTAGATGCCAAGGTTTACAAACGTATTGCACTCTAGTTTTGGGAATCTGTAAAAGTCCCCGCGTCCACCGTTTTGCAGCTCTCTCCGCGCCTGGGTTAAATTAAGTATCATTCCCCCGCCACCCAAGTCATCAAACTTCAAACTGCAAACTGCCCCAAGTCCCCTCTTCTTTGTTTTTGTGTCTTCCCCACGCCCCCGGGCGAAAGGAAATCAAGAATAAGAATGACCAGAGAGAAGTCGGGGAGATCACACCCCAATGCCAAGTTCCCAGGACTCTGGAGCTCGTGCTCCCTCAGCGATGCCCCGCGTGCTGGCGGGCGACAGTCCCTACCTGGGTCCGGGTGGTGGCGGCGGCAGCTCCGGGATCGCGGCGCCCATGGCTTCGCTGGCCTTAGGCGGCCGCGCGGGTAAAAGCGAGCGGCTCAGCGGTGCCCGGAGCCCGCGGTACTCCAGCAACCGCCCGGGACGCGGTCATTGGGCCGGCGCGTCACGTGGCCCGGCGCGGGCGAACCTCCCCGGCACGCGTAACCCTTTACCTGCGCGCTCCTTGCCGCGGGTTCCACAGGAACCCCGGCGCCCTACCTCCCGGTGCCGGAGCCCCATCCAGCGCACCGAAGCAGAAAATCCAGGAGCTGGGTCTCGCCGCCCACACCCAACTTGCGTGCCAGCTGCGGTCGTCCTGGGAAACTTTTTGGTGCCTACTTTTTGTCGTGCTGTTGGGAGAAGGGAGCTTCCTATGATTCGGGACTTAAGGGAGGGCGGGTGTTGGGGATAAGTGCACCTGCTGGCAAATAAATTTGTATCCTTCATCCTCATGTACTTGGGGTTTTTCGGGTTCCTCCTCAGTTCTGGCATTAGCTATTTTAGCTCTTCTGCGCACACTTATTCATCTGCCTTTGTGGCTAGATGGCCTGAGAAACGCGCAGACACTAACACGATAATTCCCAGGGAATTATCCCCAAAGGTCACAGTGGGAATTCAATTAACCCGTGGTTCCTTCCTCCGCCCTCGTTCCCCTCCTGTTTTATTAGGGGTGAGGGTCCTTGGACGTTCTCTGCAATACTCCATCCATCTAATGAGCCCTTGAGGTAGTTGCCGTGCATATATCTACGAGGCGTGGAGAGCTGGTTTCCTTTTCTGAAAATTCTAACAGGTTTGGATCTTTCCACCGGACCTCCGAAGCGATTGCGGGCTTGCCAGGAAAATGTGTTAAGCAATTGCGCCATCTAGCTTACCTTCCTCTTACTCTCTTTTCTTCAACCCATTCAGGGAGCGAGGATAAAACCGGATGTTGGAGAAGCAACTGGACAGAGTCCTATTTAGAGATGGACTTACTGCCCTTAGTTTTTCAGTCTGACTGATTTAGCGGTTCCAGCTGCATTCACGCCCATGGGAAGAATGTGAACTTCGTGCTGCGGCGGAAGACAATTCCCCAAAGCCCTTTTGTATATTATGTTTAAAACTCCCTCTGCAACCTCCCAACCACAAACCTTTGCTTCTACCAGCATTTGCCATTCCTTAGGGGGAAGAGTCAGTTTTTTTTTTTTTTTTTTGGACTTGTCCAGTGTATCCTAGTAACTGCAGCACTTAAAAATGGTAGCTTTATGAGGGAAGTTATATGTTGTTTTATGTCATTTTTATGATAAAAATCCCTTCGTCACATAAACGACTAGGGTCTGGTTGGTGCTTTAGTAATGTCCACAGGATATTGGTACATTCATCAGTCAAGTTAACCTAACCTGTTCTGACCAAAACCACTTTGATATTAGTCTTAGGTTTGAGAGTGCAGTTCTCAGACTAGCAGAATCAGCCTTGTTCTGATTCAGTAGAAGTATTAATTTGGGGGCCTCCCCAATGTGTTAATTCAGAAATGTGGCATCTGGGGAGGGTGAAGGATCTTGTGTTTTCACAGGTGGCACACACTCAGGTTTGAGAGCCACTGCTCAGAGTGTCTTCCTTGCCTTCATCTAGTGCAGGCTGGCATGCCACATAGACAAGGTGCTGCTGTTATTTGTAACCCCAGTTTACCACTGCATAAAAGTTGTCATGCTGACAACACTAAAGCCTAACTCTATGTTTATACAAAATGTAGTTCATATTTCATGCTGGTCAGTTAGAATGCCAAAAGGAGATCTGAAGGGGCCCTGGGGAAAAATACAGAAGAAAAACCTTTGATTTCTTGATGCGCATTGAAGTGTAGGTACCATGATTCATTTAGCTTTTCAAGTGTATTTATGTTTTCATTGGCATATAAATTGTTCCAAACTATTAAGATATGAAAGATAGGAAAGCTAATTTCTTTGAGTAGATTTATCAATATAATTCTAAATTTGTTAAGTAGTTCTAAAAACTAGCTTTAAAAAATTTTTTTTGTGGCATCAGCTTACATTATAACAACAACATTCCATGCCTTATTGGCACTGCAGTAAGGGCTCCTGAAAAAAAAGAGATGATTGGATTCTTCATCTCAGATTTCTTTGTGGGATATATGGCACATCCAACTGCCTGCATGGTTGTCTTACCTTTAAACAATCCAAGCCCAAGCTTGTTTTATTATTTTCCCTGCTTTTGTTTCCTATTCACTTTACATTTGTAACTCTATTATCTACTTCATTTAAATTGAAACGAATTACGTTTTCCCTTTATTTCATCATCCATCTCTGCCAGTTAAGTCCTGAAGTTACTCATGATTGCTGCTTCTGATTCTCACTGCCACTGCCCTAAAAATCAAAATTGCATACTTTCTAGCGTAGATCTTTGCAATAGTCTTTATGGATCTCCGTGTTTCTGAGTTTTCCACTTCTAATCCATCTGCCTGTCATTCATCCCAAATACCATTCCAGCCAGGTCATTCCTCTTCTCAATAGCATTTGCACTACTACCCATCGACTAAGTAATGAGTCCAAAATGCTAGCATAGCATTTAAAGTCATCCCAAATATGCTTCAACTGATTTTGCTCATTCAGCTTCCCTCGCCTGAAATGCCTGACACTGAAGCAAAGTCCTACTTACTTTTCAAGCCTCAGCTGCTTACTCTTCCTGTTCATCCTTCCTGATTCCCAGGTACTGCTAATTGTTCATCTTATCTGTATCCTCAGTATGCAGCTTTCACTTTGACTAACAACACAGACTTATATACCTGCTTTAGTTATATCTTTTTCTTTTTGATAGTCAGATTCTGGACAGAAGGATTAATTTTCAAATTATCCTAGGACATAACACCTTGGACACAGAAGATATGCAATATTTGTGGTATTCTTGATTCTAGGAAAGAAGCTCTTTAAATATATGAAAATGCCATATATATGAAATACTTTAATGAAAATATTAATGATCAACTTCTCCTCGCTTTCTCTGAGAACCAGAAGAGGTTATAACTTTCAACCTAAAGGATATAGGTTGGAATCCAGGAAAGAATTCCCTGGCATGGAAATTTTCAGTGGTGATAAACTTTAAACAGAGGTCAGTCTCCGCCAAATGTAGATGAGGGCAATAAAACCAACAGCTCATCTCTTCCATTTATTATTAACCTGTTAAATTTCCTTGAGAATGATCATTCCTGGACAACTAGATATAAGGGCACATCTGATTATGGCTTACTTATCACTTAAACTCTCCAACACTGCCCAATTTAAAAAAAATATTTTTGGCATACATGGGGATTCTCAGACCCATAAGGAATTCTGGGAAGGATTTCCTTGGTCCTACTCTCTCACCTGGAGTCTGACTTAGTCCTCATCTTTCTCCCTCCGTTCTGAGCCCTACAGAGCTGCATACTGTCCTCTAACTTGCACAAGCAGGACTTGTTTCCTACCTGTTTTCTTGTGAAGGCTGAAATCCTAGGAGCTGTGAGTTATTTTATTTACCTTTGTGTTCCTGGTAAAATGCATGACCAAATAAATATTTGCTGAATGAATTCATCAAATGTTTCCGTACAGCTGAAAAACCTGGGAGTTAGCAGCAGCTTCCAGTGATCTTCAAGAGACCAGGTAGATCTCTCATTTCCAAGTTAGAAAATATCTGAGCGGTCACCTGTCAATAAGTGCTTACTGTGCACTGAATTGGATATTTGGATGTGATTTGAGAAAGTTAGTAAAAATCATATTGATGGTACACTGACATCTTGTTCAGCATTTCTCCCTGGCCCTGTTTCTATGTTTCCATATCTGTACATATGAGACACCAACAGCATCTACTACATATATCTGTTGTGAAGCTCTGAGAAAAGTACATAGAGCACTGGTTTCTAGGAGACAGAGGGACAGTGAGAGAGAAAGAATCGATTTAATTTAGTTTTTCATGTGGCTTTTGTTGCTCCGACACTTCAAACCCGTGTCCTCGAGCATACCAGGAAAGCTCCATAACAGCTGAGCCATGGCACCAGTAC
>PVKS010033245.1:0-21891 GCA_004027875.1 Aplodontia rufa
CACTGTACCCACTAAAAATGCCTACACAAAAGTTTTAAGAACACAAATACTTAAACCACAAGAATTCATCAATAAGAAATTTCATAATTGGAGGAAAAACATACCTGTGAAGATTGTTAGGGCAACATCTCATCATTCGGAACAGAGAAATGAAAAGAAAAACAATCAACGTACTGCTTAATGGAAGTATTACAACCAGGAAGTGTGGAAATAAATACTATGGTTAGGAAATTACCATGATGTAACCCCAAATGCTGGAGTTGTGATTTGCTCTCTAGCTTGATCACAAACCACGAGTCCTTTGGCTTCTCTGTCTCCCCAATTGCTTACCCTCTTGCTCTTTATAGCTGTCTTCCATCTCTAGGTTCACATTTTTTTCTTCTTTTATTTCCTATTGCTGACCATTCCTCTGTATTTTTCTCTCTGTATCTCCCTTCCTGTTCTCCTCTCCTCTACCTCTCCAGTTTCGTACTTTTGCTCTCTTTATCTGACTCTATGTTTCTATAGTTTTGTCTCTATCTGTCTGATTCTATGACTTATCTTCCTCTGTTTCTCCCTTGGATGTCTCCTGTCTATTTTCCTTCCTATCTCTCTCTCAATTCCAGGTCTTTCTCCTTTCTCCCATGGTCATGGGACATGATGTCTGTCTGAATGTGTGTATTATGCCAACCCACACGTCCTCTCAGGATTGACTTCTGTGTGTTGATTTTCCAGTGTGAGATGTAGGGAGCTTTCTGGTACACTATGTGCTGAGTAATTTTGGATTTATCTTGCAGTTTGGATACTTTGTTAGAGAGGCACTAGACATTGTATGAACATATGAAGAATGCTGAAGTTTTGAGTTAGTAGGCAAATGACCCAACAATGGGTTACAAGTTCTATCCGCCTCTGTTGGGTGATTCCATTCAGTTTCCTTTTCAAGTTTTGCAGCACTATTCAGATCTGTCCTATATGTGCACCACCCAGGGACCACTCTAGAACCAGGGCTGGGCTCTATTCCTGCGTCAGTTGCAGTCTTAGCTAGGGTCCTACTTAGACATGCACAGCTTGGGTGGAACTCCACTGCATGAGATTTCTTTCTTATTCTCCCTCCACTCTGCCAGCTCCATAGCACCTGCTGATCAGGGTGGGGTCTTTACTCCAATCCTCTGGCCATATAGATGTGCCTTCATGTACTGCTGTGCTGCCCTTTCCCACAAGGGTCAGCCTCCAGGGCCAAGCAGTGAAAGGATAAAGAAAGCAAAAGCCACCAGGATCTCTCCTAGCACCTCTGGTCACCTTCCATCAGATTATAGGCTCCAGTCTAGTCCCCTCTGCTCTCCCTGGGATTATGGAGGGGTAGGGAGAGAATGGATACAAACTCGAAGCAGAATATCACGGTGCTCCATCCCACACAGTGCCTCTAATACTTTTCTCCCTCTCCTGCATTTTGAAAAAGTGCTGGTAGAGTAGTGCTACACCCACTGATTTCCTTCTCCAATTGGCTTCCTATCATTTAATTTCTAGAGTCCTCAGATTCAGAATTTATAGTTGTTTCTGATGAGGGACACATTGGGCACTCACCAAATTTTCTAGAACAGAAACTCTTGACAGTGTGAGTTTATAGCTCTTTTTATCAAGAGGTGCAGTTGTGTCTCCCCATATTTCAATGTGGGCAGAAGTTGTGTGTTCTAGTTCTAAATCTAGGACTCAAGAGACCTGCTAGCTCTTGTGTTCCCACATCAAGTCATGGGAATGAACCTGGCCTTGCCTGCTGCAGATGGAACACCATGGCCAGTAGAGGTGACTCATTCCAGCCCAGGCTCCCTAGACCAGCCAGCCCCCACCTTCCCCAACAGCAAACCCATTAGTTGACCAACATTTGCTCACATCCACGCCAGATCAGTTGAGCCTGGTCCTGATCAGCAAGATAGCCTAGCAAAACCGTGGGCTTGTGAGAAATAATAAATGATGGGTATTTTAAGGCACTGTTTTGGGGTGTTATACTGCATTATCGTGGTAATAGTTTAAACAGATTAAATGGATAAATAACAGATGATGAATAGAATCTTTATAAAGAGGAAAAGCTAGAAATATACACAATGTACTAAATATAATTATAATATTTATGTGTAAATACCTGCATGATTTGTAACAATTTGTACAGATACTCCTGTGATGGTTCAACTCAGAGTTTTTTAATTTTGTGTGTAAAAGTGACACACATACAGTAGAAACCACACTTTGCATTTATGTAATCACTATTAAAATTATTGTTATTTAGGGTGCTGGGGATTGAATCCAGGGCCTACTACATGCTAACCACGTTGCACCACTGAGCTTCACCCCAGACAATGAACTGTAATATTTCCCTAAGCTAGCGGCCTGTGGTGTGATCTCTGGAGATGCCAGGCAGTAGCAGTGAACTGCACCTCCCAGTCACTTTAGGGGAAATAACCAAGGCTAATATTCTGCAGCAAAGTTAGTCAGTGAGTTAGGTGGGTTGATGCATCTCTAGCTCATGAGATTTTCAGCACATGATGGAGGTATCAAATGTAACCATTGTAAGTTGTGGAGCATGTGTTTGTGAATATGCATGTATCCTCATCTTTGTTTTTCTCCTTATGCATATTTTCTATGTCATATCCACCTGCATTCTCAGGCATCTGTCTCTGTCTTTCCAACTCTGTTGCACTGTGTGCCCACACGTATCCTTGCATCTCCACAACCCTATCATTCTCTCTCTAACTCCAAGTTCCTTTACTTTGTATTTCCTTATTCCCCACTCTATTTGCCTCCTTCTCTGAATCTCACTATATGTAGATCTCCATCTCTCCCTACTCTCTGTTATTTTCTCTGTCTTCATCTTCTCCACATGTCTGGGTCTATTTATATCTATCCTTCTATCATTACCTCTCCCAGTCATTTTATTTCTCTTTCTTCTTCCTCCTCCCCCTCCTTCTCTCTCCCTGTTATGATAGAGGTCTATACCTTTCTATGAATCTTGCTATATCTCACTAACTCTTTGTATCTGTCTAAGTCAAAATCTCAATTATTCCCTATTAATCCTCTGCTCCTACTTTACACCTGTCCCTCTCTATCTTTCTGATTCTCATGTTGGTTGGTGGTAGTCACTGAATCCCTCCCTTGCTCTTCTCATATCTGCATCTTTCCTCCTTGACTCCATTTCTTCCTTTGGAGCCCTGGTGGCAGCCATGAGATGCAGGATATGTCTCTGGTCAGCTTGCTCTGCTGCAAAAGTGGCTCCCAACTCACCAAATTAAATTTTCTCCTGCATCTCCCAATAATTACACATGTCACATATCAATACATTGAATTAATATGATGAATAATTGTTTAAGAAATGCACTGCCTTGGGGAGAAGTTCATAACCTACAGAATATTGTGTATATTTCTAATTTGGTCAGTTGTGAGTTGTGGCATAGCAATAATGTAGGAGTCAATTTACCATGATTTATTATAATCATTAAGTTTCCTGAAAGTTCATCACATGTAAGTGGGTGTCTATTCCCTCGGTATTATCTTAAGATCACAGTGAGGCAGGTCATTAGTATATAGTGAGCCTCCTGGGCATACACACCAGGATCAAGATCTCTGAGCATAAGACCTGGATTGTTAGAATTTCAGATACATTCATGGATAAATTATCATGTGTATAGTTTATAAGATTTTCATAAGGGTTTAGTAAAGCTAAATTATATAAAGTGTGTTATTTCTATAGAATAATAAAAGAAATTTTTTAAATCAGAATATCATCCCATCAGCTTGGGCTGAGACATACATAGGAACCAGTGGCTCAGGCAAATTATTGTTCATCTTTGGGGACTAAAACAGGAGTTGACACTGGAAGAGAGAGGAAGTCAGAGGAGATGGACAGAGAGGGCACAGTTCATGCTCCTTGCCTTGAGGCTCACAGTGCCCTGCAAGTCCCCAGGAAGCAGCCTCATCTCCTGTCAGCAGGTTGTCTGGGCCTGTCACCATTATCAGATAAGTGAAGTGATTCCCAGAAACCACAGCTAAAGCTTCTCTTCCTGCCTACATTTACCATGGGATCTGTATCTTCACCCAGCAGAGGACTCTGGTTAGTCTATTTTTCGACCCATGTTCACTACCCACCCACATTGATTAGGATAGGATCGCCTGATTATCTTCAGGGTCTGAACACTCCATTCTTAGTGCTTTGTTCCTATTTGAGGGTGAGGTTTATGACCTCTCCAAGCTACATGTGCTATAAATCTCTAGTAAACCCTAGACTCTCCTTTATGAAGCAATGTTCCCTCTTTATGGGCTCCCATTCTCTTCTTTGTTCCTCCGTGAACAAAGATATTTCATCTGTCTTAGAGAATTTATACAAAATGATTAAAGTTTGTTTTTTTCTTCTGTTCTCACTTTATCTACTCCGCATGAGTTGTTGCTTCCCCATTGCTCGCTTTAATTATCCTGGAGGGGAGGAGGGAAGGGATGATGGAGATATTACTCATCCATCCCCAGCTCATTCCTGTTTCCTTGGCTGTGTGTGCACATTTCCATGTTATGGCCAGCCAGGTACAATTTTCTCTAACCCAGGACCTCAAAGTGAAATCATACACAGCTAGAATAAACTTATCTGCTAAGGAAAAACAGCTTCCTAACTCAAGGAACACCATTGCCATAGCCAGGGACAGGAGTGTCAGCCTCAGTCCTTTCCTCAGCTAAGTTTTCACACTTCAGGTCCTGTGGATTCTTCTACCTACACATTTCCTGGCTCACTCTGACTCCAACCAGTTTGCCCTGGGACCAACTTGGTCCCTCCTACCTTCCCAATAACCTGAGGCCCCATCTCACCTAGTCACTTCCCTTCTTAGAATTCATCCTCCTCCTCTACTCTGCTCCTGAGGATCAAGTTCAGACTGTCAGCATATGAGTCCATGTGCTGAACATCTGCTCCCTTCCTCTCTGTCTTCAGCCACTCTCTCCCTAGAATCATATGGTGCACATCTATAAAATGATTGGCAGTTTTTCCTCTGGACAGCTTGTATCCCACCTTTCATGGCAAACTCCTTCATATCAGGGCTCAGCTTAGGCACTGTCTCCTATTCACCCAGGATGTCAGGGTGGATGTGCCTCCAAGGACATTCTAGTGCCACCACATGGGGCCTCCCACTCTCAGAACCCTCTCTGCCCATTGTTCTTTCTCACTAGACTCATCCGGGAACCATTAGCAGGGGACTATAGACCATGCCATTTACTTCAATTCCCAGATGTTTGTGGAATGGAAGAAAGAAGGAAAGATTGAGTGGAAGAGTGAACATTGAAGTATTCCTCCTCATGCTGATTTTGGGAAAGATCACAATTTGATTTCTTAAGAAGAGTTACAAAGGGGCTGGAGCAGTTGCTCGGCGGTTGTGGCACCTTCCTGGCATGCACAAGGATGTGAATTCAAACCCCAGCACCACATACACGACAAAGTATCTGAGCGATGAAAGCCACTTGAGAAACTAAATAAAATTGATTCTCTCTTTCTCTCTCTCACTGTCCCTCTCTCTTAAAAAAAAAAATGTCACAAAGAAATGGACACTGAATCCCTTCAAAGCACTTTGCAGCCACTCTCATACTGAACTCCATAAATTTAGAATGCTTTCAAGGGGCTTGACTGGAAGGAAGTATGGTAAAAGCTGTAGGTTTAACACCTGGTGCCTGACAGATTTGAGATTGGTTCTGTGTGACTGAAAACCCTGGGCCATCTGGGTAGCTCCCTCTGCTTTATCTCACCTATCCAGTGAGAATAAAACCAGAACCACCTGACTGGATGTTTGTGAAGCAAAAATAAGTCAGCCTAGGTAGAGGGTTTACAACAGTGCCTGAAACACAGTGATCCCAAAGAAACTGATGGTGGTTTCTGTGGGACTCAATCATGCTGCCTTCAATGAACATGGCTGGGTGAGCAGCAGGCATGCACACCAGCCCTGCTCCTGCCAGCTGAATCCTTCATGGAGAAACACGTCAGAAGAGGCTCCACAAGCAAGACACAATGTGAGCCAAAAAACTTAGAAATAAAAATTTGCAACATTGCCACGCTTGTCCTAAGTGTGAGGACCTTGTTCTTAAGGAGGTGACTGAGGAGTGGGATCCTGCTCATGGCCAAGTCACCATCATCCCCATTCAAAGGATTCACTCCTGTCTGGAGCCAGACTCTAAGAGAGATGCAGGGCCTCTCCTCCTGTGCCTATCCACTCTATCAGCACAGAGGGAAACAAGAATAGAAGGGGAAAACAGCAAACAAAAAGAAAGTAAGTGTAAGCCCCACTTTGCCCTTCTACTTTTAACCCTTGAGTTAGGGCTTCACTATGGGGTGCTAATACGGGGTTCTTGCAAAGTCAGGGAAGTTTTTGTTATAAATCTCCAGCCACATATTCTGAAGTTGAAAAGAGCATTGTAAATTAAGGAATCTGAGGAATGAATGTCCTTTAGAGTCATTTGTACTTTGTAGCCATTTATGTTTTATTTTATCAATTTCGTGAAGTCTATAAAAATGTTGAATCTTCCATTGAAATGTTGTAGAATTTAACTTAGAATTCAAAGACCCTTTGCTACTTTTCTCCTCACATAGAGCAGCAGAGGGATTTCCTATTTGTGCTGGATCTTAGGAACATGGTTTTTCTTCCCTTTACTCATTTATTTGTCTAATATGGAAGTTGGCTCTTTTATACGAAGGTAGTGGAAATACTGATTCTTATTGAAATGCCTTGGCTTTAATGAAGAAATGCTGAACGAAGAATCTTTTAAAGGTCCCTTCTGAGTGGACTCCTCCCTGCATCTGCACCAAGCTGGGAACTTGCTTCTCTGTAGCCTTATTCCTCCAACTGATGTGGGAGAAAAGAGGGATACCTGGGAAACCCAGAAGACTGAGGGACTTGGGACAAGGTTTTCACTTGCATGAGACAAGGAAATCCAAGAGTCCAAGAGTCAGTGCTCATGACCAAGGCCAGTCAGGATCGGGGAATAAGAGCCCTTTTTGTGCAGGGTCTGGCTTAGTGCACAGGGCTGTGCTAGTCCCAGGCTGCACAGTAGTACACACCTTCATCATCCTTCCCCAGGTTCTTCACCAACAGGGAACAGCTATGGCCATCACTGCTGTACAAGCCTGTGATTTTCTCTGCTTTCAGAACTGAATCCCACTGCACGTCCCCCATGAACATGTCCATCCAGAAGAGTCTCTCAGGAGCCTCGCCTTCCTGCTGCCAGTACCAGTGGATGTATCTGGTCTTGATGTGAACCAAGCACTGCAGAAAGACTGAGCTTCCCTTCTGTGCCAGGACGTGGGCTGGCTGCTCCAGCAGGATGAGTGACTGGCCAGCTGCATGGGAGAGAGCAGTGAGGAGGCGCAGCCCTAGCCTGGCAGCCTCTGCATATTCCACCCCAAAAGAAGGTGGGGGACTTACCTGAAAACAGGAGAGCCCACAGGAGGATGAGGCAGCCCACCATGACTCTACTTTACGACTAGAGTGACAGGGGCCCCAGGTGTCTTAATAAACAGCTGCCATGAGCCATATCTAGGTGGGTGATTGAGGCCCTGTTTAGGGTCTGAGCTGCTGCTTGCCTGGTGCAAGGCAATAATTGGTGAGAGAAATGCGGAAGAGAGGAAGGGGCCCAGAGAGAGGAGAGGCAGAAATCTAACCACAAGGTGAATGGAAGGAATACAAATGGTTAGAGTTCTGAGTAATGCTTTAAAAATTCAGAAGAATAATGGAAGCAGTAATAGCCACTTCTAGGGAACACCTGCCTCTGGCACCTTCCACATTGGTTTATGGTCCTTGTTTATTAATTCCTGAAAATAAGTGTTACCCACAAGTATTAGCTTCAGATTAGAAATGTGGAAAGTGAGCCTGTTATTTTTAGTACTTTTAGTATTTTAGTATTTTTAGTCAAAGGCTGGACACTCCCTGGGAAGCACTGGCTAGAGGCAAAATTGGTTCATTTAGGCACTTTATACCAATGGAACCAAGAACGTGCTGCTTCCTCTAGAGGAAGGAACAGAAAAGCAGTCCCTGACAAATATGCATGCTCCCTGTTCATACTGTCATTGGAGCATGTCACCAGAGGTCCTAAGAATTTCAGTGCTGAAAGCTCAGGGCAGCTGTGTGGTTTTGGTCAAGTTGTTTCCCCTCTTTTCCTTCCTTTGTAAGGAGGGAGGTCGGCGTTGTAAAAGGAGTAAATGGGGTCCTGTGAGGAATGCTTTTGGCATCTTAGATGCACAGACAATACGCAAGAGACATGGGGTATTATTATTCCACTTCATCCCAGATGGGCTTCCCTAGATGGTCTCTGTTCTGTCACAACTTCATGAAGTAGAAATGAGAGGAAATGACAAGGTGAGAAAGCAGGGCCTGTCTGCACCCTAAGTTGGACCAGAGACAGGAAGGACCTAGAGACAGGACCAGGTCCATCAGGACTGTGAGATTCCAGGGTTTTGGGAAGAACATCCAAGGGGACACACTGGCAGTGAACTTGGAAGAACACACCCAGCCTTGATTCCAGCAGAAACAGAGGTACAATTTCAATTATACTAATTGCAATTCGACCGTCGAAGTAATTAGGCAGATGAACATAGAGGAAAAGTGGTGGGCATATCAGAAAAGGGGCCTTGACTCTGAATGGAAGCTGTGGGTCTTTGGGTTCCCACCACCAGACTCAGATCCTGAGCCTCTCTTCTGTGGTAGAGTCAGGCTTACGAGGTACAACTGAAGTTCAGTTTCCAGTGTCCTCAGAGCCAGGCTTCAGGTTGCATTGGGTTGGTAAACAGGTGCTCGAACATGAAGGAAATAGAAATTTCAGTTGAAAAGGTATTTGGGCTCTATCACATGCACCCTCTCTAAACACCCAGCCCTGCGGTGTCACTTGTACCATAACCACATGAAATGACAGGTGAAAACCACAGTAGAGGCAATCAGTACTGAGGGGATAGGAAAATGGCTAAATTGCTTGCTATTTTTACATTTTTTCAAGATTTTCAACAACAAGATGACCCTATTTGGGGGAGGGGGAATTCATAGCCACATACTCTTTTATGAAAATACATGTTACTTTGCATTGTGAGCATTCAAACTACAGTCTCTCATTGTGATTATGACCTTTTAAGTCAAATACTGATCATTAAACACTTGAAAATTATTTGCAATTCCCCAAAATAAATTGTAATAAAATCACCCTCAGTTCTCAGTCACTTACCCTTTTTAGTGACGTTTGTTCCCCTCTGCAGTACTTCTCTTCCTAGTTTAGAGAATTCATGCTCCTATTTCAATGGCACTGACAGGTTATATCCATCTAAATTACAGGTATAAACAAATATTTGGGGACAACTCTTGGAGCAGGTCACAGTCAAGAGGAAAAAGATGTGGAGTTGGAGATAACCCCAGTGGTAGAGCACTCACCTGGTACACACAAGGCCACATGTGTAGTATTTGGACAAAAAATTTTAGAAAAAAAGGAAAAAAAGAAAGAACAAAGAGAACGTTGTGTTCTCTCAGCCCTCAGTACAGATTTAGAATTTCAAACCAAGAACCCTGGTCTTCAAAAAAAGAGAACTAAGAGTCTGTCTGGAGAAGTAGAACATTCTGCCATCTGGTGTCCTCCTGCAGCTTCCTCAGAGGTGGACCAGGCCACAGTCAGCCTGGGGTGGCCCCTTGGAGGGTGGGGAGAAAGTTCAGACTCAGGTAGATCTGAATGAAGATCCAGCTGCTGTGGGTGGGACCTTGGAGCAGGAGTTCTCAGTCTCCTGCCTGCTCTTCTGAGCTGGGATGCAGGCTTCAGGCCACCCTAGAATCTGAGAATGAACCCAATCTGCCTTTGCCTTTCAGCCATGTAGAATAAATTGGTGTGCAGGTGATGACAATTGTTAAAGAATTGGACAAGCCCGGAAAAACCAAAAGGAGGAAAGCCATTGATATAAACTATTGAGTAGAATCTTTTTATGTTTATATCTTTACAACACTTTGTTGAATATAAGTATTTCTAAAAAACAATGTCTTTTATTAGAACTAAGTTCCTTCCTGACTTTTTGAAGGTATAATTTATTAATAAAGAGTGTGGACATTCATTGTGTAAAATGTGATGCTCTGATATGTCTATGCATTGTGAAATCAGGAGCTTTCAGGAAGGTACTAGGAGTTCGGTACCACAATGCTATTTTAATAACATTGATTTATTACAAGAATCATAGAATTCATTGACCATTTGATTTAATCTCTTCATTTGTCAGAAGAGAGAACAAAAAATCCCAAGTCCAGAGATGTTGGGGTGCATTCCACATTCCACACTGGGGTGATGCTCAAGGACAAGTCAAGGGTAAAGGGACATTATCTCCTGAGGGTTCATCCCTGCCATGAGGCTCTTGTCCTAATGCCAGTTCCCATACCAGCCTTCCTGTGGATTTGAGTGCTGAGCCTGGGCAATGCTATTTCCTATAATTCCAATTGCTCTCACCACTGCCATAGATCATTAATGCTTGGGGCAAGAAACTCAGAAAGTGGACACCAAGGAAAGCTTCAAAACTTAGCATTTTGACCATTGTGTAGAAAATCTCTAGAGTCTTTCACCCTTTAAATCTTTTGCAAAATATTTGTGCATATTCAGTGGACATGACCAGATTCTTAAAGTATCCATCTCTGACAGCACTGACTTATTAGAAATTAATGTGAATAACCAATATAAGCCACAAATTCAATGTTTTCTACTTGCAACATTAAAAAAACAAAAAGAGCCAAAAAAAAGTTAATTTTAAAACTATTGCAAAGTGGTCCAAGATCCTCAACATAATTATTTCAGAATTCAATCAATATAAATTATTTCTTCATATTTTTCCCATAAGATCTTCAAAGCTTTCAGACCTATAGCCTATAAGGGCATGGACAGTTGCAGTACCTACATACTTTCCAAGTCCACAATAATCACACGGACCTAGTGGCACCTGTAAGCATCAGCACTGCTTATCCTCCAAATGTTTCAAAAACCCAGAACACAAGTCCCCTCAACTAGATTTCTCACAGTCTGGGACAGCCTGAAACTCACTTCATAGCCTCATCTCATTTGTAGTGGGAGGACTGAGGTCCACCTGGGAAGGTCAGGAGATAAAACATAAAACATGGAATTTTTCTCTCATTGCAGGCAAACCCAAGGGACCAAGAGTAAGTGAACATGTCCAGGGCCACATGGATTGGAGAACAAGAGATTTTCTGTGTAGGCTCTGAATTGGCCCACAGGGCTGTGCTTAGCCCAGGCCACTCAATAGTCTGTGCCCTCATCACCCTTCTCCACCTCTGACATTGACAGGTAACAGCTAATGCAGTACATGGTATTCCAGCTGTGATGTTATCTGTTTTGGAAACTGAATTCCACTTCACATTCCCTCCTGAACATGGTCAGCCAGAGGGACTTCAGGGGACCTGTACCTCGTGCCCTGGTTCCAGTCGATATAGCTGACCTTGGTGTGGACAGAATATGGCAGAAAGACTAAACATCCCATGTGAGCCTGGACAGGGGCTAACTGATCCATCATGATGAATGACTGGCCAGCAGGGAAGTAGAGAGCTGTGAGGTGGGCCAGCCCTAGCCTGGCAGCCTCTGCAGACTCCATCTGCAAGGATATTGGGAATTTGCCTGGAAACAGAAAGGCCCAGAGGAGGGCTAGGAAACCTGTCATATCTATGCCCTGACCACAAGAAGAGGAACCTAGGGTGACAGCTGATCTCAAACTACTGACAAGAGCCACATCTTGATGGTTGGTAAAGGCCCTGCTTAAAGCCTCATCTCCTGGTTCCCTGGTTTAAGGAGGAAAAGGGAAGGTAAGAATGGACAGAGAGTGGAAAGATAGATCTGACCACAAAGTGAAGGGATGGAGGCTGAATGGTGAGGATTCTCAGAAACCCATAAAGGCTACTGCTAGAATAGTGGTATCAACAATAGAAAATACTGGGGGATGCCTCCTGCACAGTAGAACCGAGTGGATGTGCACAGGCATGGGCACCACCATGATTGGCTCATGGGCTTTGTTTTATTAGATCTTGAAAATAAGCTGGTAACATAAATAGCGTTACTCTCAATTTAGAAATCTGGACGGTGATGATCTCATTTAAAGTAACATGTCAAAATCTGAACACCTCAATAGAATGAGGATTGGAATTTGAAGTCAGATTTGGCTGTACACATATCTTCTGCTTCTTTTAGACAATTTGTACTAATAAAGCCACAAGCATGCTGTCTGCATAGGAGGAAGGGATTAACATAGAAAAGCAATCCCTGCCACATAAGTAAAATCCTCATCTGAGCTATCCAGATTTTCACTGCTCTGAAATAGCAGAAGAGCTGTGTGGTCTCAAACAAATTATTTTGCCTCCAATTGCTCTCTATGAAAAGGAACCCCAGGGTGTTGCATGGAGTAAATTGGGTCCTGTGACTGGAGCACATGGAGCAGCCCCAGCTGCATGGATAGCACTCAAGAATCATGGAGTTCTATTGTGTCATCTCAAAAGAGCACAGAGGGAAATAGTCTCCCAGGAACAGATGAAGTAAATAGTACAGAGGTTGCAGTTTGACAGGTGGTGTGAGTGTGTGTGTGTGTGTGTGTGTGTGTGTGTGTGTATAAAGGAAGAGGGCTAAGTAGGACCAAGGCACAGTGAAGACCTCGAGATAGGGGTAGTTCACTCTGTGACAGCTCCAGGACTTCAGAAATGGAGACTTCAGGCTGTTGGGAAGGACAGCTAAGGGGCACATTCAAATGGTGTCCTGTAGACCTCACTGTTCTCTACCTTTCATCTTTTGAAAGAGTGAAGATGTTGAGTTCTTGCCTGATTCTGTATTTAGCTATTGTAAATTGTGCTTTGTGCTGCTGTAAACACTAATGTGTCTATGTTACCATACTATGCTAATTTTAGGTCCTGTGGGAAGATTCCCAGGAATGGGATAGCTGGGTCATATAATGGATCTTTCCCTCATTTTTGAAGACTCTCCATACTGTTTTTCAAAGTGGTTGAACTAGTCTGCAGTCCCACCAAAATTGTGGAACTATCCCTTTCTCCCCTCAACCTCCTCAATATTTATTGTTGTTACTGATCTTGATCTTTGCCATTTGAGTAAGATGAAATCTTAATGTACTTTTGAATGCATTTCTCTTATAGCTAGAGATGTTGAACATTTTTTCATGTATATGTTCCCCATCTGTGTTTCTTCTGTTGAAAAATGACTTTATAGTTCTTTGTCCATTTGTATATTTAGTTATTTGTTTTTTTTTCGTACAAGGTTGTTGGTTCTCTGTATGTTCTGGACCTCTGTTATAGGTGTAGCTGGCAAAGATTTTCTACCATAGAATAAAATTAAATGAATTTTACCCAATTCTCAAATTACATAGAGAAATTCACAAATGTGCCATTTGAAAGAAAAAGTTATAGAATATTGGAAAACATAGTTAGCAGTTTCACAGAATGAACGTAGAAAGCGGCCTCTCCCAAAACACAGATTTTTATACTTACTAATACCAATTACTAAACTGAAAATATACTCAATAACAAAAAAGTGGAAGAAAGGAAAAGCAAACAAAAAGAAAATGTCCAAAATTAAAGACAAGGAAATTTATTCACCAAGTATACTTTCAATCTTGTACCGTAATATTCAATATTAAGTGAATTCTAGGCAGTGTGATAGGATCTCTAGTAGCAATTTTATACGTAATGAAAAGACATTTTAAAACCTGTTCTTTGGAGTTGAGGGTATCTTAAAAAGATATTTACAGATATAAATATTTTAAGTACAAGAAAAATGTCTGAAAATTAGTGCTCTGATTCCAACGCAAAATGTTAGATACAGAAAAATAGCATAACCAAGGAAAGCAGAAGGAAGGAAACAATAAGACCTGAAAATAATGAAATAGAAATTAAATAAATAAAATATAATGCTGCTTCTTTGAGAAAATAACAAATGGTCTAATTGCTGGCAAAGTAGTGAAAAAATAGATAATACACAAATGGCACTATCAGGGAAAAAAGAACTGGTAATATAAATATAAAAATTAAAATTCAAAATAACCTGAATGAATAACTTTATGCCAATTTGGGGGGAAGAAAAATTCCACCTACATCTTCTTAGGACCATGGCTTGGTCCAATAATTAACTCCATCTAAGAGAAAAGCATGAGAATTTAATTAGTAGAAGTTTCACAGGATGCAGAAACACTCCTAAGGAGATGAAGACACAGAAGCAGCTGGAGCCCCTCACCTGCATACAGAATTGGTTGAAGAACAGAGGCTGGACTTGTGATGAGAAGAAAGGCAGGGATGAGGAGTAATTGTGTAGAAGGGTAAGAGGATGATAAAGGCATTTAACAAGGTTTGCACGGATTCCATGGGCTATCACTCTCCATCATTGTTGGCAAGAATGTTGTTCTACAGGAAGGATGTCCTTCACTTGGGAATAGTCTCCTGGTCTTGAGCAGCAGTGTGCCAGGCACAATGGCCTTCTTCCACCTCTGTTTTAACAGATGTCTTTAACCCAGCATAATCCAAACAAAGAAATTTCTGTGTCGAGCTGCAATTCTACAAGCAGGCAAAGACAACAAGGAAACAGGGAAATTGTGCCCATCTCACTTTTAATGATGTAAGTTTATAACAAAAAAAAATCTAAACAAAATCACTAAAATAAAATGCATGAAGAATTGGGAGAGATTGTTGGAAACAATGAACACAAACCCCTCTGAACAGATTGTAGTTCTTTATATCAGTAACAAATGATATATCTGAACATGAAATTTAAAATTACTACAAATCTATATCTCTGATAATCATTGTGAGGCTTTCAAACAACAGGATATCTTCTTCAGTCTAATCCTATCTGAATTAGTTTTATATCCTTAAAAGTTGCCTAGTGTGGCAGCCATCACCTGTGCCCTGTGTGACTAACTTATATTCTGTTCATTATTATTTTTGAGATTGATTATTCACTCTCAGAATGTACCTTAGCATGAGAAAAATAATACCTTAGCATTAAGCAAAAATAATAATCATACACATATATAATTGTACTTCATTCAATGACTTAATGTGTTGACATAAGAGGATAAGAATGGAACGGAGGAGAAGAAAATGGTGGTGGCAAGCAAATCCCACCCCAGTGCTCTCTGTGACCTGAAAAAAAGAAACCCTGGGAAAGCTACCTTCCAGCAAGGATTATATGTTGGAAAAAGATCAACTGAACATACAACAAGTCAGTGGGAGATCAATGACTCTGGAGACTCAGGTGTGACAAGACTTGTCCAGACCCATCTGGTCTCGGTCTCCGATCACTGATCACCCCTTAATTCAGCAGCAGGTGAGACTCTGTTCAGTTCACTCTGATCAGCTCAAACCAGCAGAGAATGAGACCATTTATCAAAAGCCACATTGGACTGTTAGCTTGTTCTCTCTGTGAAAATACGAAATCACAAGTATAAATCCAGACGAGAGTACTCAAAGAGGTAGCCAGACCTAAGAAAGACTGAGCAAAACCCTTTATTGGGATTGGTGACTCCCAGGCCAAATTCACCTATGCAGCCAGAGTGAGCCAGGGAAATGATGAGGGTCAAGGGAAGTGACATGCGGGAGAAAATGGTGCTGGACCTTCGCCAGGCAGCTGGTTTTATTGGTTAAATGGGAGAAGTTGATGGAGTTGGACTTTCAGAGATTGGCTGGTGGATCTGTCAATCCATTGGAGCTTGTCTGCCAGCATCTTGATTGGCTCTTCCTTTCAAGGGCAAGCTGCCCTGTGCCCTGCCCCTTAGCCAGAGCCATGACCGCATGGGGTAGCTGAAGTCACACCCCCAGCCAGCCGCTATGACCAGTTGGCCACATGGCCTGGCTGAAGCTCTGCCCCCAGCCAGCCTGACACTCTCCACAACTCTGCTGCAGAGGTGGGGTCAGAGTCCCCACCCCTTCCACTAAGGAGAAGTTCAGATTGTAGCACTTTTTGGAGAAACAGTCAGCACCAGACATCGGGGAGCCAAAGGCATATCTCCTCGCAATCCTGCCAGGGCCCTTCACTCTGCTGTTTATGGGGAGAGTGCAAACAGGAGCTCTGCTCTGTGCCTAAATTGAGACAAGGACAGGCACAGCAAGCATCCTTGCATGGAGAAGAGAACATTGTTCCCCCTTCCAGCACCAAGCTGTGGGTGGGAAGCTGCCATTCTGATTACACAGACAAGGTGGGTTGAAATTTGTATCAGACACTCATTACCTACAATCCCAGGGCAAATTCAGCAGGAACTAAGAGGAGAGGCTGGAGCCAGTGTAGTCTACAGGACAGTTAAACCAGAGACACCGGAACCAAGGGAGTGAAGCAGCAGCCTAAGGGCAAACCCCTTCCCCACCACTCCTAAACAGCAAACCAACAGATTCTGGGAGAAAAGGTCAAGACAATTGGTTGGACCTTACCTGCGATTGCCGGGCCTGCTTCAAGTCCATATATCAGAATTGAAATTTTTTCTTCTCTCTTCTAATGTGTGTCTGCGTACAGTAAGTGTTGATGTGGACCTGTTTCTTCTTATACTTACTTACTTACTACCTTTTTTTGGAACACCTGCTTTACTGTAAATATTAGTACTTGACAAACACCTTAGGTCAGGGCAGCAAAGCCCACGAATAGTTCACTTCTCTGTTCCCCACATCTTCCATACTCTCTAGTACCTCTCCCCCTTTCTTTCTCTTCTCTTTTTTCTTTCCTTTTCCTTTTTAAATTTTTTAAAAAAATTTGTTTGTTCTCTGATTTTTTTTAATTCATTCAAAATAGTCTTACATTTAGGAAGGAATCATTGCCATACAATTATGAATACATACATAATGACAGAGCAATCCAAAGCTGATGCCATTCCATGGTCTCCCCCCTTGGATTCCCCCCAATCCCATGTTTCCCCCTACTTAACCCCTGTGATAGTTGGACTTCTCATGGAAGTCAATGGTTCCCCACTGGATTGATACCCCCATACTCCCTCCCTCCAGCTGCCTTGATATCCCTCCTACTACCCTCTCCCCACCACCCTCCCTTCATCCCCCAGCATCATAGGCAAGGTTCTCCCTGTTCATGTAAAAATTCAAGCATGTTGAGGTTATTATTAGCTTAGCCAACTATCAGTATGTTTCCAATTGTATTCTAGCTTCCACTTATGAGAGAAAACATTTGACCCTTGAGTCTCTGAGTTTGGGATATTTCACTCAGCATAATATTTTCCATCTCCATCCATTTGGCTCCAAATGCCATGATATGATTCTCTCTAATAGCAGAGTAGAATTCCATTGTACATATGTACCACAGTTTTTTAATCCACTTGTCCAGTGAGGGGCATCTGGGTTGGCTCCATAGTCTAGCTATAGTAAATTGAGCTGCTAAAAACATTGATGGTGTAATATGCTGATTCTAGCCCTTTGGGGAAAATACACAGGAGCAGGATAGCTGGGTCATAAGGTGGTTCCAGCCCTAGATTTTTAGGAGTCTCCGCACTGCTTTCCAGAGTAGCTGTACCAGTTTGCAGTCCCACCAAAAATGTGACATTGTTCCTCTCTTTCCACAGCCCCTCCAGCATCTGTTATTGTCTGTAGTCTTCATTTTTGCCACTCTGACAGGAGTAAGGTGTAATTTCAGTGAAGTTTTGATTTGCATTTATCTAATTGCTAGTGACGTAGAGCATTTTCTCATATGTTTATGGGCTTTTTGGACTTCTTCCATGGAGAAATTTCCATTCAGTTCCCTAGCCCATTTATTAATTGGATTATTTGTGGTTTTGTTGTTCAGTTTTTTTTTTTTGTTCTTTGTATATTCTGGGTATTAGCCCTCTGTCTGAGGTGTACCAGGCAAAGATTTTCTCCCATTATATAGATTCTATCTTGACACTCTTCACTAATTATTTAGCTTTGCAGAAGCTTTTTAGTTTAATGACATCCCATTCATTTATTCTTGGCTTTAATACTTGCACTATGGGAGTCTTGTTAAGGAAGGCAATGCCAACCCCTGTGTCATATACTATTTATCCTACTTTTTCTACAAGCAATTGTAAAGTTGCTGGTTTAATTTCCATATCCTTGAATCATTTTGCTGTGATTTTTGTGCAGGGTGAGGGTTAAGAATCCAAATTCAGTTGTCTGCAAATGGCTGTCCAGTTTGTCCAGCAACATTTGTTGAACAGGCTATCCTTCTTCCACACTATGCATTTACCCCTGTTATCAAATATTAGATGGTTAAAGATTTGGGGGTTCATCTCAGTATCCTCTATTCTATTCTACTGATCTTCAGTTCTGTTTTGATACCAATACTATGCAGTTTTTTTTTGTTTTGTTTTTTTTTTGTTTGTTTGTTTTTACTATAGCCCTATAGCATATTTTCAGGTCAGGAATTGTGATACCTACTGCTTTCTCTTTCTTGTTTAGTAATGTTTTGGTTGTTCTTAGTCTTCTGTTATTCCATAATAATTTGAGAATTGCTTTTTCTATATCTGTGAAGAATGTGATTGGTACCTTAATGGGGATTGCATTGAATCTGTACAGGGCTTTCAGTAGAAGGGTCATTTTTATTATATTGATTCTGCCTAACTAAGAACATGAATGTTTTTCCATGTACTCAGATCTTCTGCAATTTCTTTTTTTAATATTCAATAGTTTTCATTGTAGAGGTCTTTAACATCCTTTGTTAGATTGATGTCCAATTTTTTTTTGAGGAGATTGTTAATGGGAAAGACTTCCTGATTTCTTCTTCAGTGGACTTGTTGCTGGAATATAGGAAAGCTAATGATTTATGAGTGTTGATCTTATACCCAGCCACTTTGCTGAAATGGAGACAGCTTCAGCAAATGGAGACAGCTTGACTTCCTCTTTTCCTATTTGAATTCCTTTTGTTGCCTTCTCTTGTCTGATACCTCTGGCTAGAGTTTCAAGGACATACTGAATAAGAACGGTGAAAGTGGATATCCTTGTCTTGTTCCAGAGTTCAGTGGAAATGCTTTCAGTCTTTCTCCATTAAGTATAATGCTGACTATGGGTCTGTCATAAATGGCTTTTACAAAATTAAAGTGCCTTTCTTTGATCTCTATCTTCTCCAGAGTTTTGAGCATAAATGGGTACTGAATTTTATCAATGGCCTTTTCTTTTGAGATGATCACATGATTTTTATTTTTAATTCTGTTTATGTGCTGAATTACATTTATCGATTGCATATGTTAAAACAGCCCTGCTTTCCTGGAATGAAGCCCACTTGATCGTGATGTATTAATGTTTTGATGTATTTTTGGTTCCAGACAGATATTTATTAAGGATTTTAGCATCCATGTTCATCAGGGAAATTGGTCTGTAGTTTTCTTTTCTTATTCTTAATGTGTTTTTGTTGGGTTTTGGTATCAGTGTTACATTTACTTCATAAAAAATGTTTGGGAGTGTTCCAACACTTTCAATTTCATGGAAAAGCTTGTACAGGATCATTGTTAATTCTTCTGTAAAGGTCTGGTAGAATTCTGTTGTGAATCCATCAGATCCTGGGCTCTTCTTTTTTGGAAAGCCTTTGATTGCTGATTCGATTTCACTACCTGACATTGGTTGGTTTCAATGTCCTCTGGTGTTAATTTGGAAATGTTGTATGTGGCCAGATATTTTTCCATTTCTTCCATGTTATCAAACTTGGCAGAGTATAAATTTTCAAAATAAATTCTGATATTCTTCTGGATTTTGGTTGGGTCAGTGGTGATATCTCTCCTTTCATCTTTGATAGTGTTGATTTCCTTCACTTCATTTTTCCTTTTGGTGAGGTTGGCAAGGGGTCTATCGATCTTATTTATTTTTTAAAAGAACCAACTCTTTGTTTTATTGATAATTTGTATTGTTTTTTGTTCTCATTTCATTTATTTCAGCTCTAATTTTAGTTATTTCCTGTCTTCTATTAGGTTTGGGCTTATATTGTTCATCTTTTTGCAGGGATTTCCATTGGAGAATAAGACTATTAATTTGGGCTCTTTCCTGATTTTTAATGAAGGCACTCAATGCTATAAATTTACCTCTTAGGAATGCTTTCATACAATCCCAGAGATTTTGATACATTGTTTCATCATTCTCATTTGTTTCCAAGAATTTTTATTTCTGTTCTCAATACCTCTTTTATCCATTCCTTTTTAAGAAGTTATTATTCAATTTTCCAAGTATTTGAGTAGTTTCTGTTGTTTTTTAGTTGTTGTTAATTGCTAAGATCATAGCATTGTGGTCTGACAGGATACATGGTACTATAAACATTTTGTATTTGTTAAGGTTAGCTCTGTGGATTAGGATGTGGTCTATTTTGGAGAAGGATCAGTGAGCTCCTGAGAAGAAGATAAACTCAGCCTATTTAGGATGGAATATTATGTTAGTGTCAGTTAAGTCCAATTGATTAATAGAGTTGTTTAGGCTAGGGGTATCTTTGTTAATTTTTTGCTTTGATAACCTGTCTATTGTTGATAATGGTGTTTTGAATTCCCCCGGTATTATTGTGTTGAGATTGATGATGGATTTAACATCCTTGAGTACTTTTTCCATATATTTGGGAGGGTTGTAATTAAGGGCATAAATGTTAACTATTGTTATGTCTTCTTGATGAATTGTTCCTTTTATACTGCTATATAGTGACCTTGTGGTCCTTTCTGACTAGTTTTTGGTCAAAATTAACTTTATCAGATATAAGGATCTCAATGCCAGCTTGCTTTTTGAGCCACAAGCCTAGTAGACATTTTGCCAACCTTTCACCTTCAGTCTGTGTCTATTTTTGATTGCAAGGTGTGTCTCCTGTAGGCAGCATATTGTTGAATTTTATTTTTTTTAATCCAGTGAACCAATCTGTATCTTTTATATGGTGCATTGAGTCCTTTCACATTCAGAGTTAGAATAGGTATGGAAATCTGGATCCTTGATGTTGTGACTATTGCTGTGTTTTGCACCATCTAGGATATTTTTTTTATTAGAAGAATATATAAATACAGTTGAGGGGGAAATATTATCAAAACATTATCAATCAATGGATATAGACTTTGTTATTGAGGGGAAAAGCCAGATCATGGATAACCACCTTGGATTTTACCTATTGCAGTTTCCCCCAAAAGAACTCATGTGTTAAATAGGTAGTTCATGGAGGAATGACATCGGCTTCTGGGATGGTTCCCCCATCTTCCCAATCTCCAAACTCCTATGAGTTCTTCATACACCCTCCCCCTTTCCCATCCCCCTCCCTACACCTCCAAGTATCCTATAGAGCTATCGCCTAATGCTCTGAAAGTCATTCAATTTGCAGTTTTGCTAGGTTAGCCGTCAGCCCTACTGCTTTCCCAAATATGCTAGCATCAACAGATGAGAGAAACCATTCGGCCCTTGAGTCTCTGAGATTGGGAGATTTCACTAAGCATAATTCTATCCATCTCCATCCATTTGATTTCAAAAGACATAATATCGTCCTCTCTAATGGCTGAGTAGTATTCCATAGTATATATGTACCAAAGATTTTGTATCCACTGGTCAATTGAGGGGCATCTGGATTGGTTCCATAATCTAGCTATAGTAAATTGAGCTGCTATAAACATTGATGAAGCCACATCACTATAATATGCTGATTCTAAGTCTTTTGGGAAAATTCCCAGGAGTGGGATAGCTGGGTCATAAGGTGGTTCCATCCTTAATTTTTTGAGGATTCTCCAAACAGCTTTCCATAGTGGCTGAACCAGTTTGCAGTCCCACCAGCAGTGTAGTAGTGTTCCTCTTTTCCCACAGCCCCTCCAGCATCTGTCGTTGTTTGTATTTTTCATTTTTGCCACTCTAACAGGAGTGAGGTGGTATCTCATTGAAGTTTTGATTTGCATTTCCCTTATAGCTAATGATGTAGAGCATTTTCTCATAT
>PVKS010033246.1:0-21873 GCA_004027875.1 Aplodontia rufa
AGGATGGTGAGAGTGAGAGAGAGAGACACACACACACACACAGAGAGAGAGAGAGAGAGAGAGAGAGAGAGAGAATGAAACAGAGCAAATCAATTTTTATTGACTTTTTCACATGGCTTTTGTTGCTCTGACACTTAGTTGTGTAGTCATGCATGTCGGGCAAGCACTATAACTGTCAAGCCACTGCTCCAACCCCCTGTTCTATGGATTCTTAAAGGCAAATACTAGAATTCTTCAATTGACAGAAGTCATACAGACCACATCCAAAACAGACATTTCTAAACTGAGGGAAGTTCTACCAGGCTCCCTCAACAAGGACAACGAACCCAAAAGCCATGTGGCCGCACCTATAATGCCAGCGACTTGGGAGGCAGAGGCAGGAGGATCCCAAGTTCCATGACTGCCCGGGCAACTCTTAGTGAGACCTTTTCTCAAAAAACAGCATTGAATAAACAAACAGAAAGGCCTGGGGATATAGCTCACTGGTTAAAAGTCCCTGGCTTCCTCCACCCAGTACAGCTAAACAACAACAAACCAGCCACGGCTTAATTCAGCACAGCATTTCTCAGATCAATACACAGCGTGCATAAACAAACACGTGGAGGAGGACAAGAGTCACACAGAACGTAAGTCATATACTCCTTAGTGACTCAAGTTGCGCAACTGGTACGGGAAAATCCTGTGAGTAGTTTCACTGGCTTACACAAATTTCCATCACACGCGCCTTCAGCCCACATTTTACAGGCTGGACAAATTTTACAAACGGGATCATGCACCTCCCTGGCCCCTGGAGCTGGCAGGGTGTGCAAGGACAGCAGTCCACAGAGTGCATCAAGTACCTTCTCAACCCACATTCCGCCCACTTCCTCTCCGTCGCCGTAGGTCAAGTACATCTCCTGGCACACTTTCTTCAGCTCTTCCCGAAGGGCGGTCATCTCGCCCCGGTGGTACTGGACTCCAGGGAACACATCTGACAAGAGGCTGAAGAGCAGCGGGATGTCTTCTGCCACCAGCTTGGGCACCATGGTCTCACAGACACTCTGTATCAGAATCTGTGGGGAGGAGGAGAAAGGCTGAGCTGCGGGTGCAGGGGCAGGGACATGGGGCTGGGGCGGGCGCATGGACTGCTGCAGCCGAGCCATGTGGTGGCCTGGCAAGCAGACAGTGGGATTAGCACTGTCCATCTCGGTGTGCTCCAGCCATCCCAGGACACCTGCAACTCCCGACTTCAATAACACTGAGGCCCAAGTGCTCAGAATAATGTGCGCAAACCTCCTGTTCAGGCAGATTTTCAGCAATTTCTCCTTCATCGACAGCTTCCCCTCGTTCTTCTTTTTCCCTCTTTATCTTCTGAATTCTCTCCCTCTTCACGTTGCCTGCACTCACCAGCACACTCTTCAAAGCCCGAAGACCAAAGTCATAGTGGCTTTGAGAGGACAGCTGCTCGTCACACAGTCTGAAAATGAAAAAAAGTTTTCTTGAAAAACAGTACACCTTAAGAAAACAACAGCGGGGCTGGAGCCATGGCTCAGTGGTTACCATGTCTGCCTGGCACGCGTGACGACGGGGGTTCGTACACCAGAACCACATACACACTAAGCGCTGGAGCCACAAAGGCCACATGGAAACAAACTAAATAGAATCGATTCTCTCATTCTCACTGACCCTCCCTCTCTTTTAAAAAACAACAACAACGAAAAAAAACAACAGAAAAAGAAAACAACGGCGCTAAGTGTGAAGGCGTCAGAGATGGATGCTTCCAACGATGAGCCACAAACGCGAACGGGCATTCCAAGGCTAAGTGGACACAGGCAAGAGGCACGACTGTGGATGACTCCGGCTACTCACTTAAAGAACGGGACGATCTTGTTGGCAAGAACCTCGGCGGTGCGGAAGCCCTGCGAGTACAGCATCACCTGCGCAATCAGCTGCCGGTCGGGTTTGGTCATGGCCAAGCTCCGGAAGAGCTTCTTGAGGTTGTCAGGGAGGTTGGAGCGGCCTGCGTAGCCAGGGTTCATGGTGATGAAGATGGCCATGTCCGGGCTCACTTTGACTTGCTTATTTAGCAGCTCACAGGTGATGGGGGCGGAGGCTGAAATCAGACGAGGCCATTAAAACTTTCCATGTTGAAAATCTCTTGGAAAAGTCTCTAAAAATGGGCTTAGTGCCCAGCACTGCAAATAAGCCCCTGAGAGCACAGGGCACCCATTCCCCCTGCTGGCCTCAAAGCCCAAAGCCCAGCACTCCTGGAGAGCCGTAAGAGAGCTTTGTGAAAGGGCCACTCTGGCCTTCCAGCAGACAGCCCCACCCACACCCCCAGGTAGACCTTACACACCGCAAGGTCACATAGGCAGCCACCCAGCCAGCGGAGAGAGGCAGGAGCCGCTGGTCTGCTCGTGCTATATAAGAGTGAGTGGCACCAGGGCAACTCAACAGTAGAAATGCTGTCCCACAGTAGTGTGGAAATAAGAATGAACCAGTGCTCTAACAGCACACCCTTTCCTGCTCCTCAACTGCTCCAGGATCCTAGTGCTTCGTTCATCAGAGTACTGGCCACCGACACAGGATCACTATGTATTTCCTCAGTATCTGACCCTGTGCCACCCAGCGGGCCTGGGACCCCTGCATGGAGTCCTTGGAGCCTCTCAGAGCAGCTATTCCTATGGGACAGAGGGCTCACTCCCCAGGTGGCTGGGGAGGCTGGCTCCCCAGGGATGCAGGCAGGCAGGGGTGCTGAGGCCCACACCAGCTGACTGTGGCACTCAGTACAAAAGCTGCGGAGGAGTGCTCAGGGGCCCTGTGCCTGGCAACGAGGACCTGCTTCATGACCTGCCCAGCACATGCAACGGAAACGGACTGCAGATGCTCTCTCCATCAGCCCTTAGCACGTGAGCTCACAGCAGAACTTCCCTCTACCTTCAGAGTGGTTTTGTAAGCGCAGCCTTACTCTTATCGTAGTTGGGGTTGGAGTGCTCCCGCAGTGCTTCCTGTATGCATTGCACCTGCTGGGACACGGCAGACAGCATCCGCTCCTCCAGGCGGTTGAACTCGTCAAAGCAGCCCCAGGCACCCACCTGGCAAAGCCCCACAAAGATCCGTCCCATCGCCTGAAAGGAGGGTAGGAGAGAAGGTAAGCTGACCTGCGATGGCCAGACCAGTGTGCCCCGAGCTTACGCTGACGCCAGGAGCCCCAGTGTGGTTGTACTTGGAGGTGCAGCCTCTCTTGAGGTGAACTTAATTTCTGCAGTACTGGGGACTGACCTCAGGGGTGCTCTACCACACAGCCTTTCTTTTTCTTTCTTTCTTTCTTTTTTTTTTAATTTTGAGACAGGGTCTCACTAAGTTGACTAGGCTGGTCTCAAACTTGGTATCCTCCTACCTCAGCCTCTGGAGTTGCTGGGATTACAGGCGTGTACCATCACTCCCAGTTAGGACTGGTGTTCTTGTAAGAGGAAGACATCTGAGCTTTCTGTGTGTGCACAAGGGGAAAGACCGCGAGGATCTGATGGGAGGGTGGCTGCCTGCACAGCCAGGGAGGCCTCACCAGGAACCTGTGCTGCCAGAGCCTTCACGAGCACTGAGAAGAACTGCGCCTAAGACATCACCGTCTCAGCGTGGGCTTTCCACTGAGTCCTGGTTCTGAAGACTGCTCCAACCTTGGGCAAGGTGGGCACTCCTGAAACCAATGACTCCTCACTTCAAAGTCTCTCTCAGCTACTACCAAGGTGGTTGTGAGGGGAAGCTCTGAGTCACACTAGGGAAGGGGACAGCGCCCACAGGCAGCCTTTGTACTGCACAGACGGATGGCACAACAGGCAAGTTTCCTCCTGTGCCAATGAGATCCCCATGACAGAGCTGATATTTTTGTTCTGCTACTTCTGTGATTCTCCCCCATAATAATGTGTATTTCCAGACACAGGAGCTAAACATTTCTTTTAAAAATTGTCAGTTAAGACAAATGACAAAGATTTAGCTTTGAGGGGCTGAGTCCAGGTTAGAGGACTTCCTGGCATGCACAAGGACTGGGGTTCAAACCCCAGCACCACATATGCAACCAAGTGTTTGAAAAACAAAAACCAGATGAAAAATAAAATTCTCTCTCTCTTAAAAAAAAAAAAAAAGACTTAACTTTGAAAGCATGAAGCTAAAAATCAACTTGAAGGCATACGTCGGATTCCTTAAGTTGCAACACCTATCCCTGAGAAAACTCGGAAGCCAGATGAACCATGCTGAGCTACAGGTTGGTGCTGAGAGCTTGGCTTAGTGTTCCCAAGCTACCCCTCAGGACATCTCATTTTACGTGGATCCTACTAGGTGTCTTACCTGGAAGTCAAAGGTTTCGTCACAGTTGAAAACTAAAACGAACCGTCCAAGTTGGTGGCCCAAAGCTTTGACAGACTCTGTTTTCCCAGTTCCAGCAGGACCTATTATTCAAAGAGAGCAACTGAGTACTTGACTCTGCTACTTAGGGAACAGCCCTTCAACTCTAAAAGAACAATAACAAATAACTTGATTTTTTTTTTTTTTTGGGTGGTATTAGGATTGAACCTGGGGTGTTCTACCACTGACCTATGTCCTAGGCCTTTTTATTTTAAGACAGATTTCACGAAGTTGCCTAGGCAGACTTTGAGTTTGCAATTCTCTTGCCTCAGCCTCTCCAATAGCTGGCGTTATTTAAAGGTGTATGCTACTGCACCTGACAAAGCAACTCACTTTAAAACTCAAAGCAGATATAATAAAGACAAACAAACTTGAGATTTTACAATGTACTGTGTAATTAAGAAATATATCCAAATCGTAACTTAGCTTTTTAAAATTAGGCTTATTACATAATTCTGTCCAGGTTCAAGGAAACTTACCGAATGGGGAACCCCCTAGCCTGGCCTCCAGGGCTTGTGTCATTGTCAGATAGCAGCGATCGGTCAGGGGGGTCTGGACCAGCTTGTCCTGCACACCCAGGTACTCAAAGCCATAGTTAAACTTGGCATTGGCCATCTGAATCGACAACTGCTGCAGCACATCAGTCTGCTTAGGGTCAAAGTAGAAGCGCATCTGGCTGAGCCATTCAAAAGACTTGGCGTTGTCAATCTTGCTTCTGATCAAGGACCTGGTAACATCTCTCTGGTGAACCAACTCTGTTATCTGAGGATGTAAAATTTTGGCATAAGCTAGCACAGCACTCAAACCAAGGATCTTCTGGCTTTATGAATTATCTGTTAAATTTTGAGATTCTAGGTCCAGTTATAGTGGCTCTCAGTAAAAAGGACAAAACAAGATTTACTTCCAGAGACCAGCAAAGCTATTTGTGCAACAGTATGAAAGAATTGAGAGCCACAGCAAAATCACCCCACTAATAAACAAAACCACTAGCATGACGCATGACAGGCGAACAGCTTTCTTATGTCTGTCCCAACGGTCAGGCCCCACGCTCTGGGCCCAGAGCCCACGGCTGCACACACCGTGGTGCCCGACACTGCCTTGGCCACTTCTTTTGAGAGGAGATGATAAGGAGGAACAGTGAGAGTCACTGACCATGGCAGGTCACCTCCTTCCTTTTGCAGTCACTTGGCTACTGCATGCCTCTGCAATCATCACTGGACAGAAACAGGGAGCCAGGACTTTGCTTTTCTCCTTGATGCTAACAGACACATTTGCAGTGAGACCTCCAGAACTACCTGTCTGAAGGTGCAAGAGCCCAGGGGACGAGGAAAGGGTCGGGCAGGAGACTAACCAAGTGCTCCAGCTTCCGTCTCCGGAGCGGGGGCTGCTCCATGAGGACAGAGTCTGCCAACACGTTGAGGGTCACCTCCACGTTGCTGAGTACGGACTGCAAAGGCGCCGCGTCTCCGCCGCCTCCCACACTGCTCAGGGCACTCTCCACGTTTTCAGACCAGGCAATTTGGGCCGACAGCACCACTAGCTGGGCCTAGAAGAACAGGACACAGATCCACAGGGTGGTTTTGTTGAGAGAAGGTCTTGTTATATTGCTTAGCTAGCCTGAGGTCCTGGACTCCAGCAATCCTCCCACCCCAGCCTCCCGAGGAGCCGGGACCACACATAGGTGTATGCCATTGTGCTTGGCTCAAGGGCCACTGGTAAAGCCAGGCAGTGCTCCATCTGGAGATTACCTGGTATTTGTCAATCCACGTGATGTAGGTACTGGGATCAATTGACGTTGCTTTACCAAAGACCTCTACTTCCGTAACAGATTCAGCAAGAAGTTTAGCCAGGGTGACTCTCATCTCCTTCTCCACCAAGGTGAGCCACTCGTTGATTTTGGGATGCTCTGTGATGGACACAGGAGTTTTAAACATAACCTGAAATTAAAAAGAAAAAATTATGAATCAGGATGTGCAAAGAGATGAGAGAAATTTTCTAAGCCGCAAGCGTAAATTTTATCACCTCCTCTCCTTCCCTGGATGAAATGCCCAAGACCACAGAGTTATCCTCGTTGAGGATGATGCTTGAAACCCCAGCAAACATCTTCTTGAAGTGCTTCTGAAGTTTAGCTACATTCTTGCTGTTTCCAATGATTTCAAGCAAATCTTCATCACCCACAAAATAGAACCTAAAATTAAATAGAATTCAGGTTGTTATTTTATTTATGGAACTAAGGAAAAGTTTCAAATTGTAGGAAAGCAAAGGAGATGTGACTACTGGTGGAAAAATCTCCAGCTTGAATTCATATCGCATCCAAACTTTTTCTGGACCTCAGCAAAATATGCACATCCATCTAATAAGAGTTTGAAGAATTCAATGTCATTTACCTTACTTCAGTAAGTCAAAACAAACAAACAAACAAACAAACAAAACCAAACCCTGCTCCATTCGCTGTAAGCCAGTGACTTGGAAAGAGCAAGTCACTTGGGAAACAATCAGGAGAGACTCTGAGGAGATGCTAGCTGCCCCAAGGCAGAGTGATACCCAGCGTGAGGCCTGATGAAATCAAAGCAGAAGCTGGGGTCACTGGGAACCAATGGCAGTCATCAAATGACTTACTGGCTAACAAAGCCCTCGACATCAGAACGCATGTGCCCAGAAGGACCTGGACAGCAAGAAAAAGTGACCAACTGAAACTCAACTCTGTTTCAGCCCAAGTAAAGCAAGCATCTTACCTGGGGAAAGATGATCGTTCTCTTTCCAGATACTCTCCCAATGCTTTCTGGATCTTTCCTAGCAAGTCTGCCAGCCTTTCCAGAGACCTCTGCACCCCCTGGATGTTCAGAACATCCATAACAAGGGGAGACTTGGATACTTTTTTCATCAGTGCCAAAAACTCTGTGCTGATGCTACAAAACAAATTAAAACCTGCATCAGCCTCTAAGCAGAGTGGCCTCCAGCCTGCCGCCACCCGGCTCCCCAGCTACAGGCCTACCTCTGGAAGCGCTGGGTTTCCACGGGCAGCAGGTGTTTAATGTCCGCGCTGCCTGTAAAGATGCCTTCGAGGTAGACCCACCGCCTCTGCACGTCGATCCACACATCGAAGAGGGCCATGATCCGGTTCAGCTTGTCTTCCCAGCTCAAGGCATCCTCCTCGAACACCTGGCAGGTGCACAAAAGGGCAGAGGTCATCTGCTGAGCTTTTCACTCATGGATAAACCACAACTCCCAGAAAAATGCAGATCAGCCTCCCAACAAAGTCTTCTGACTCACATGTTAAACTGCAGGTACCTAGTAACTGTGGGTGCAGCAGTATCAGCTGAAAGTACTGAACCCTGGGCCAGGGAGTGGAGTCCCCCAGCAAGCGCACCTTGTAATACGGAGAGAGCTTCATGGCAGACACACTGTTGATGTGCTCCTTGACCTTGTTGAAGAGGTCATCCCAGCCTCGAATCAAGCGACACTTGTTCTGGTAGTTGACCAAGTCGAGCTCGTAAGTATTCCACACTTCTCTTATCTAAATTGAACCAGTAAGAGGCATTTATCACAATCTGGGCACTCACTGACTGCCCAGGGTCAACTGCGATGGGGACTGAGGGACCGCAGGAGATAAGGCTCTGTTTTATGCTCAAATGTACATGACAGCCTGGACATGGAGGCAGCCGTCCAGTCCCATCACTGACCTGCTTCAAAAATTCTTCCAGGGCCATCTCCCCCTGTGCCACCAGCAGTACGTCCTTGACGATGGCTTCATTCTTCTGCAAATCGACGTCCCAAATTTGGCCCAGGGTCAGCTCAGACACAACCCAGTTCACGTGAAGTCTCTTCATGAGCTGCTTCCAGTGACGGTCCTTCAGAGCTTCTGATTTCAGCTCAATCACCAGCATGTTCACCTGGGCGGAGGGCAATCGTGGTTATGCGCAGGCATGCTGCAGGTGGCACCACCGGCACACGGCCCGTGGCCTACCTTCATGTAGCCCTTCAGCAGCCTCTGCACAAACTCGTAGGAGGCATACTGCCGCAGGCGGGCGGGGAAGCTCTTCAGCTGGTTCAGCAGGCCATCTAAATTTTGTCGAAGCTGCCAGGAGAAACACAAGACACTTAGAGTTTGCCGATGTTTCTTCAAATGGCAAAATATTTTAACACGATTTAAAATAAAATTTATATTAGTCAGGATGAATAATGTAAATGACGTGCAGGACATTAAGTGACATCTCGGGAGCTCACACAGTTCCTGGCTTGCAAGGTTCCTACAGGCAGATACACAAACAGCCATTTTAACAAGATATACCTTTCGAGGCTGGACTGAAACCCATGGTTGCTCCTTCATCTGGTCAATTTGCTCCCAGACCTTAGACAGTTCCGACCAAACACCTTTGAGGTCCTGCAATTCTTCTAAGGCCACCTGTGATTAAGAATAGCAAAGAAGTTCAACATTGGAAACAGAAATCACATTATAAAACAAAAAGGAGTCCCACCAGAATCCGGCTGCCTTAAGATGGCCCAGGTCAAGAGGAATCGGGACGAAGCAGGAAGCCCAACCCTAAGTCCCACGGTCTGTACCTGCACGCGCTCTTCGCTGCCGCTGAGAAGCCCGGTGTCTGTCAATTCCAGCGCCTCCTTGGCCTTGGCACATTTCTCTCTGTCATCCTTCAGTCTGCCAAACTTCCCTTCATATATGGTTAGAGCCTGAAGCGCCTCCTCTGGGCGAAGATTGCCCTAAAAGCAGCCAGAGTAGAGAACTGCAGTGTCCTCTCAGAGAGGCACTCTGGCTTGGGTGGCTCCTGCAGCGGCTCACAGGCAAAGCTCTCGGGGAGGCTCAGCCAGGCCTTCTCTGGCATACTGCTGGTCCCCGTGAGAACTCCTCTGTCTGTACGTGCTGGCTTACAGACAGACTCAAAGCACAACCACATGACCATCAGTTTTCTACCAAGGAAAATCCCACCTAAAACACTGACTGTAACACGCTCCTGGCACCAAGCTGCGGTGACCCACAGGGGACACTCAGATTATGGGGTCCAGAATCTTGCTATGGATTAGTACTCACTTTCTTGCTGGAATGAGCATTTGTAACTTGGCAAGACTGGCATTAGCGAGAGCAGTTAGTTTAAACCTTTTAAACAGGAAGCATAAAACCAGAACTGAACATAAAGTGGAATCTGAGGGCCCAGCTGCACACCAGGAGCCTAAATTGGCTGTGGAAAACTCACATCTCCAAATGAGAGCAGCACTCAAAATATTTTAAAGTCTTTTCCATTTTTTCCCTATGTTTATCTGGACATCTAAATAAGTAAAATACTGAATTTCACCCCAATAAGCCAACTATGCTGCTATTTCTATCACCTCTCCATCATCAGCAGAGCCTGCCAGTTCCCCTCCTTCAGGTCTCCTTCATCGTCCCCTCCCCGGACACAGTAGTAGCACTGGCAGCCTCTGCCACCCTGGCCGGAACCTGCCCACAGTGCAGTCGCCATCTCCTCAGAGAACACCCTTTTCTTGTTCATCACTATTACCTCTGTCCCCCGACTACAGTCTAACTCCGCGAGGGTGGGGCTCTTTCACTACTGCTATATCCTTGCTACTAGAACAATGCCTGGAACAGCTGGGGCTCAGTGAACCCCGGGATGAACAAAGTGCAGTGGGCGTGGCAGGTACCGGGTGCAGGAAGACAGCAACAGAACCTGCGCGTGACACGCAGAGGCAGCAGCGCTGTGAGGCAGGTTCTGTGTCTACACACGCACAGTTTTGATTTTTGAGTATGTCTAAAGGAAAAAGCTGATTTAAAAACAGAAACTGCTTAACCCTAAAGACAACCCCCTATTTAAATGACAGTCACTGTGGGTAGCAAGAGACCCAGGTTGGCTTTCTAGTCACTATCTGCAGTGTTGCTTTTCTATGCAAGGCTGGTTATCAGTCTAGGGCCCTGCACATGCTAGGCAGGTGCTCTACCATTGAACTACACCCAGCTTTGTTTTGCTTTTGAGAGGGGGGGGTCTTGCTAGGTTGCCTGGCTGGCTTTGAACCTCTGGGTTCAAGCTGTCCTCCTAACCCAGCCTCCCAAGTAGCAGGGCCTGCAGGTGCAAGCCACCATGCCTGGCTGCAAGTACTGCTTATTTTAATTACAAAACGGGGAGAAAAAGTCTCCAGGCCTGGCAAGCTAAAACACGGCAAGGCTTTCTAGGTCTAAAAGGAAGTACAGCCATCATGTGGTGGCCAAGGCCAGAAAGGCATACCGTGACGGGCTTGGTCTTCTCCCAGTCTGTCAGCAGGTCGGTGGTGCGGCTCTCCACGGCTCGGTCCTCCTGCACAATCTTCATCTGCAGGTTTGCCACCTGCTGCTGGATGGCAGAGTCCTTCCGCCTCATGATGTCATTGAAGGCACCCCACTCGCCCTCGATGTTGTCGATGTAAAGCCAGGAAGGAGGGAACTGGAACCTCTGCTTTTCTAGCAGGCGCTGACCATTGCGGTAGAGCTGGTTTTTTTTTTAAGAGAGAGGGACGAGAGAAAGACAATCAATTTTTATTTAGTTTTTCATGTGGCCTTCGTTGTTCGGACACTTGGTTGTGTATGTGGTGCTAAGGTTCAAACCTGCATTCTCAAGCATGCCAGGCAAGCACCGTAACCACTGAGCCACTGCTCCAGCCCCCTGTGGTAGAGCTTTGAGAGTTAAAAGACAGTGTTTTCTCCCTTTCTACAATGTTAAGAGAAACTACCAACAGATACCCACGAGAGAAATGTATTTTGTGGCTAGAGGACACAAAAGATCAAAACATTTGTTCCTCTTCAACCTTCAGCTTGATTACTGTGGTCAGAGGGCAGTGTGCCTGGAGAGTGTGGTGTGGCTAGCCAGTTGCACACCCAGTTGTACCCAGAGGGCCCCAAATAGGACATAATGGCACAGAGGGGCTGTGCTTTACTCCATTCCAGAATATATAAAGAATATCCAAGTCCAGTGACTTGAAAGCAACTACAGTAAATGAAACAGACAAAACAAACTCAGTTGTTCTCAAACCTTGCTGTGCATGGGAATCACCTGAAGAACTTTAAAAAGCAGATTCCCAGCATGCTAGTCTCAGCAACGCACTCTAACAAACACGTCAGGAGTTTACGACTGGGATGGTCTATGGACTGCACTGAGAGAAACGAGGCCTTGAAGTCAGCCTGTTCCTCAGAACGCAGAACATCCCAAAAGTCAAACTGAGACTCAGCTCTTCATAGAGCTCACCTCAACTTGCTTCTCAAACTGCTTGATCTTCCGCTTCAAAGACTGCACATAGGTGATGAAGGTCACTGCGTCTGAGGTACTGGCGGTGTCCACCGAGTGCTGCTCCAGCTCTTGGCGAGACTAGAGAGAGGGCCACATTTTACCCCTGGCCAAGGCTCCCAGCTGCCTACGTCCATGCAGAATCTTAGCCCTCACCTTTGAGATCTGGGAATGGAATTCTGTCATGTTGGAGCCCAGCATCTGCCCGAATTTGCTCAGAACCTCTTTATGCCAGGAGTCATACTTCAGGTTCACCTTAGATTGCACCTAGTGAAGAATACACAACAGCACATCACCAGCCAACAGACGCTGCCGCACACAACAGCACATCACCAGCCAACAGACGCTGCCGCACGGCGGCCCAGCATTCTCCAGCCTGTGCGAACTCACCTTGCCGTAATCTATAACTACTGGTCCAAACTCCTTCTTGGTTTCTGCATTGTCGAAGGTCCCTCTGGCCTTTCTTATCTGCACCAAGAGGGCCTGCCATTTGTTGAGGTCCTCACCCAGCCTGTTGTAGATGTTCTCGGCCTGCATGTCCCACAAACACTGATACTGGAGCCAGACCTGCAGAGGACGAGCACGGCTGAACGCTACGGTTCCATCTTCCAGACTACTAACAGACACAACTCTCACGTTAAAAAGCCCATGCATCCTCATGAGAAGAACCTGCACTTCAGATTCCCACAACGTTCACACCAAGAAAATAATAAAATTTACTGTTCCTGAACATCACAGTCAAAACCCAAAAACTTGTCCTATTTTCACTCTTTGCTTTAAAATAAGAAAACATAAATCATGGTCAGCTGCCCCTCTGATAGGGCACTAATATCCACAATACACAAAGAACTCAAAAAAACAAATAACCCAATTAATAAGTGGGCAAAAGAACTAAACAGAAACTTCTCAGAGAAGAAACACAAAAAGCCAATAATTATATGAAAAAATGTTCAACATCTCAAGCAACCAGAGAAATGCAAATCAAAACTACATCTCACTCCAGTCAGAATGGCAAAGACCAAGACACAAACAAAAATAAAGGTTGTGGGGAAAAAGGAACACATGTACATTGTTGGTAGTATAGCCACTCTGGAAGGCAGTATGGAGACTCCTCAAAAAACTAGGATGGAACCACTATATGACCCAGCTATCCTACTCCTGGTATTTCCCAAAAGATCTAAAATCAGCACACCACATTTACACAGCCATATCAATGTTTGTAGCAGCCCAATTCATAACAGCTCGATTATGGAATCAACTCAGATGCTCTGGTTTACACGTATATGTATATGCAAAATGGAGTTCTACTCAGCTAACGAAAAGAACAAAGTCATGGCCTTTTCTGGTAAATGGATGGAAAAGGAGAAAATCGTGCTAAGTGAAATTGGCCAATGCAGAAACGCGAAGGTTGAATGTTCTCTCATATGTGGAAGCTAGAAAAAAATAAAGGGAAGAGGGAGGGAAACACAGGATTATATAAAGATCCATTAAATACAAATTAATAGACAAGCTAAAGGAAGTCTAGTAGGGCAGAGGAAAAAAGGAATGAGGGAAGATAAAGAGAAGGGAAAAGGGGAAATATACTAAATAATTCTCAATTGAAAAAATCTGTAAAAGTTAATAAAAACATATAAACAGAGGGAGATCAGTAGAGGAAAGGGGCCAGGAGGTGGGAGAAGGTGGGGGGGGGCAGGAATGCTGGGGAGGGAAATACACCAAATTATATTGTTATATTGTATGCAGATATAAACATGGAACAACAAATCCCTCATTTTGTACAACTATAATGCACCAATACAAAATGTGAAAAAAAAATACAGCAAACTTTACCTAGTGAACCACATTACGGACGGTCAAGACCCTTTAGCTTTGCACTCTTGGTGCTTCCTACTCTTCAGATTCTAGAACGGAATGCACAGCACATGGAGCTGAAATCAGGATGTCCTACCTTAACATACTGTTCGACTTCAGTCACGATGCCCATGACCGCAGAATACGACTCTTCCAGGGCAACGGGGCCGTCGGGCATCCGCGTTAAAGCGTTCCGGTAGAACTTCTCTTCCTCAGTCAACTCGTAATGCACGCCCACCTGAGTAACCAAAACAGAAGGGAAGCCAAGTGGTATGTGACAAGACGTTAACCTCAGTCACCTCTCATCACCTTCAAATTGGCACTTAAGGGACAACGTCCACATACCCAGTTCTAAGCAACCAGAAAGCCCACTCAGACTTAACCCACCACACAAATAAAAGGTAATGCCATGGGAAAACATGGCACTTCTAAGAGCACAAGACGAGTGGCTAGAGAGTGGCTGGAGCCATCACTAGCCTCAGCTGTGACCTTGCCCGCTGCAATGAAGACCCCTGCTTGCATGAATGAATACTCATCTACAGCAAGGGAGTGCCAACTAAGCAACATGTGCAAGTCATCCATGAAGAAAGAGGATGGGGTGTGGGGTGTTGTGGGGTAGCCATACTGCATTGTGTGTATTTTTATGGTGCCGAGATGCAAGCTGGGGGAACTGCACATGCTAGGCAAATGCTCCACCGCTGAGCCACATGCCCAGCCCTGGGTGTATTTTAAATCAAGAAGTCAGAAGAGTCAGGTGATACTTGAGCAGAGATGAGGGAAGGGAGGGAGGGAGCCACGTGAGCACTTGAGCAGAGATACCAGCAAGAGCAGAGGCACAGGGCCAGGTCCAGCCAGCAAGGGGAGAAGCAGCAGCTGAGGTCAGAGAAGGGAACCCCACTCCTGTGGGTCTCCACTTCTCCTGCTGAGTGAGATAGAGGCCATGAAGGACTAGGGAGAGGAGGGGGAGTGTCAGGATCAACCGAGCACTTAAGACTCTGCCTGCTGTCCTGGAAAGTGAATTTAGGGGCAGAGGCAGGAAGAACAGGCAGGAGCGAATGGTGATAATCCAAGTGAGAGAGGATGGTCCCTTGGGAAGGGCAGTAGTGGGGGATGTGGGAACAAGCAGATCTCTGAAGGCTGAGACGATGGGGTTCAAGAACAACATCACGATTTTTGACTTGAGCAGGTTGAAGGATGGAAAAGGCAGGCTCAAAATGAGGGAGGTGGCTGGAGAGGTATGTTCAGTGTCACACGTCTACCAGTGCCTGACGGAGACATCAACACTTCCGAAATTTCAAACCACGGCAGTTAACCACTCTAACATCCTAAAGGAACTGAGCGATGTTTAAAGCCAAGAGAAGAGGTAAGTCCTCAGCAGGACCACCATACTCTAGAAGAGTCTGCTACGACAGAGTTGTGGGGTCCTACTGCTCAGAAACCACTGGTCCTGTTTAGAGGTGATGCTGGCTAGAGGCCAGGGACTAAACAATGTTTTAAGCTTTCATCTGGTACTAGCAGTATGTTGATAAGAGTATATTATATCTGGGATTTACTTTTAAATAATCTGGTAGGAGTGGGAAGGGAGGTAAGGGACTATGTGAAATAAAACTGCTCACACGGTGGTAAGTAAACCTGGGTGGTAGGAGCTCACGGTTCCCACTACCTCTGTACATGCTGGAACGTTTCTGTAATAAAAAGCGGAGGGAGGCGAGAGGCGGCAGGTACCGAGGTTCCAAAGACTTTCATGGAGGGAATTACTAAGACGCTGCTAAGACCAGGTCAAGTGCCTACTTGGAAGCTTCCTCCAGCGTTCCTAAGGATATTGAAGCTGGAGTCTGAAGAGCTGACTTACCAAGGCACCCTGGAGCAGTGGTGTCACCACACCCCAGGAGGCCCTGTTCAGAGGGCACATGCTCCAAGGCCCCAGAAGGCTTACCTGGTACCTCTGACTCTGGATCCTGGGGAGGGACAGCACAACCATCTTCCAGGCAAACATTTCCTGATACAGCTTGTATCTGCATTCTTCAATTGGCGGATTCAAATAGATTACCTGATTGGTTATTCTTAGCTCATGAACAACATTCTGGAAAAGAAAGGTTTCATTTTTTACTCAGCAACATATTTCAGTAAAATGGTTTTGAATCTTAATTTCTATCTCTGAGTATTAAACTACTTTAGTTTAAACAGCCAAGTCTGTCACTTCATTAAAGCATCTTGTATAATAAATTCCAGTGACTTGGGAGGTTAAGGCAGGAGGACCGCAAGTTTGAAGTCACCCTTAGCAGCTTAGCAAAGCCCTATCTCAAAACTAAAAATAAGAGTTGGGGATGTAGCTCAGTGGTAGAGCACCTCTGGGTTTAATCCCCAGCACAACACACACACACACACACACACACACACACACACAAAGAAGGCAGGTACTGCTTTGTCTCCTATATCCGCTGAAGTATCAAACACACAACTGATGCTCCACGAAGAGCCACAGGACTCAATATACCTGACCTTCTGTGGATCTAACCACCTGGACGCCTAGGAACACTGCCTTGCTGCAGTGAGTGACAGGAGGAGGGCACGGGCTGCCAGGCCAAGCTGAGGCTAAGCTATGTCTGTGCCACATGCCAGTGCTTTAAGCTCTTCCAGAATTCCAACTCAGACTAGACAATTTTATTGATTAGACATACGCCTTGATTCTCTGAGACTGAGCATTTTTAAAAGTCTGCTCTGTTGTGTGCATGGACAAATATGTAATAACAAATCCCATCAATATGCACAACCATAATGTACCAATAAAAAAAACAGGCCAAAAAGTCTGCAGGGATGAATATCTGCAACACTAAAAAGTGGAAAAATGTAAGGGGGGAAGGGGAGAAAAGATAGAGTGTGCAGGAAAAAATGCCAATTTCTTCTCCCCATCAACATGTGCACCTGCTCAATTCTTCTGGGCTCACATTCCGTGAGGCCCTTTTATTGCTAAATGCAACACCAACTCTGCAAATACAAACAATAAATGCATGGCTTATGAACTGCAAGGCAGCCTCCCCAGCAGCAGACAAGACCATGCACAGTTCTAACAGCACTGCGGAGACCTCAAGAACGCTCCTAAGCTCTGGCTGACCACTTCTTCACACGAGAGGGAGACAGAGACTGCTGTCTGACAGGGCAACTGCTGTGGCACTGGGCCCCCATGAGACTTTGTCTAGACTTCTGCTGGTGGCTGGCTGTGCCCGGTTCATGAGAGAGTCTGTTGCATGAATGATGGGCAAGTAGAGCCCCAGTGCAGGCTCTGAAATGCGTCTTTTGCTTGTGGCTTCCTTCTTTGGAATTATGTTGGGCTCAGACATCGAGCTGCAGCTTCACGAGCTCACTCTCATGCAAACATCTCACACAGGGATGGAAACCCAGCCCTGGGTCTGTGAACTAAGGCATCCATGTCAGTTCCCCAGGACCTGACCCAAAAGACTAGATGACACTTAGTTGTCACATCTCTTCATCACTTCCAATCTGTGATGTTTGTCTAGTTTTTCCTCAATATCTGTGACCCTGATGTTTTGGAATTTTGAGGACTGACCTTCACTCTGGGTCTGTAGGACATTTTCTCATGATTAGAATGGGACCGAAGGGGGCTGGAGCGGTGGCTCAGCGGTTTCGGCGCTTGCTTGGCAAGCACAGGGACCCGGGTTCAAACCCCAGCACCACGTACACAACTGAGTGTTGGAGCAACTGAGGCCATGTGAAAAACTCAATAAAGTTGTTTCTCTCTTTCTCTGTCCCTCTCACTATCCCTCTCTCTTTAAAAAATAAAAAAATAAATAAATTAAAAAAAATAAAAATACTTAAAAAAAAAAAAAAAAAGAATGGGACCGAAGAATTTGGTGTGAAAGGCCACATAGGCAAAGTGCTCTTCTGAAGGCACTTAACAGGGTGTGTGATGTTAACTTACCTGGCTAAGGTGGTGATGATCAGGTTTATGGCACCAGCACCTCTCTAGGTGCTGGGGATGGTCTTCCAAGGGGAGGGCTATTTGGCTCACTCATGGGGTGGCATGGGAAATACTCACTTTGATTTTGGGCTCTCCACCAGGCTTGTGGCTGACTTGTGGAGCATCAGTATCCATGTCCACTTCTGCTTTATCTTCAGCCTGTCCAAGAAGGACCTGGGTCCAAGCTCTGAGGCCGGCTTGCAGACGAACACCCAGTATCCTTTCAATCTACGGAGAAACTAGCGTCAGATAGCAGTGCTCTTCCAAACGTCAGCTCACGAACAGGAGCACGAGAGGCAGGTGTTTGGGGTCAAAGATGAGGAGTCCCTAACACTGATACTCAGCCAAACTTCTGTCATGGCCCTAGGCTCAGGGATTCTTCCCAGGTTCTGTTCTCCCATCTCTGAACTAACTAAGTCCTTCCAACTCAGAAGTGACAAGGGGACTAGTACAACACAGTGGACTCGGGTAAGGTCTTAGTGTTCATTCAACATGAAAGAAAATTCAAAGAAGTGTTCTCTGGGCATCTCAGAGACAAAATTGGAAAAACTATAAATTGGTTATCAAAGGAGTTATGAAGAAAGCCACATGAAACACTAAATAAAATTGATTGTCTCTGTCCCTCTCTCTTAAAAAAGGAGAGAGAGAGAAGGGGAAAACCACAGCCTGGGAACTGGCCAAGTACAACCTGTAAGGCCTGCTAGACTCTCCGGTGCCATGTTCTCCAAGTCCAGCAGGGGACACGGAACCCCTACACCAGGAGCAAAGGTGTTGTGTGCCAGGTATTTCCTTCCAGGTTGGCTGTAGCAGGGGTTGTCAGTGAAGGCTGCCTGGAGGGCTAGGAAGGACAACTCAGGGACAGGGTGTGGGCGCTTAGCACACTTGAGGCCCTGGATTTAATCTCCAGCACTACTAGGAACAAAAAAAAAGTTAACCTAAATCATAAAAAGAGCAGGATTGAAAGGGAAAGAAGCTGTCAAGGACGTAAAGGGACTTTCTCTTCCCTGACTGCTCCTGCTTCCAGCTCAGTGCTGACGTGGGTGCTGGCACGGTACCTTCAGCTCTAGCACCAGCTACAGGAGACTCTGGGGGACTGGACCATACAGATTGCTGCTCAGGAAGACAGCTTTGCAGTGGCAGACGTGCCCACTCCCATGTCACCAGAAGGAGAGCGCTACGCAGCCCTCACCTCCATGTCGAGCTTGTTGACCCAGATGGGCAGATTGGAGTAGGAGTGCAGATTCAAGTCGTCCACTGCTTTCTGGACTCTGTTCAGGATCTCCGAGAAGGTCTTGTGGTCATACATGCACGTTTCCAAGGAACGCACTTCCAGGTCTATTTTTTCTTCAATAATCAGCAGATCATCCACCTATGGGGAGAACAATAATGAAAACATCCGAGCTGGAGCAGTGGCTCAGTGGTTACGGCACTTGCCTGGCATGCACAGGTACGCGAGTTCAGACCCCAGCATCACGTATGCAAGGAAGCCTCAGAGCAACGAAAGCCACGTGGAGAAATAAATAAAAATTCATTCTCTCTCTCTCTCACTGTCCCCTCTTTCTTCTGTCAGGGTGAGGAGGACACTTATTCCCTGTGTCCCCAGAGGGAAGGGAAAGGTCAGGATGCCAGTAGCCTCTTGTCCACTCCTGTTCACGGGAGGGGCGGCCTCCGATTGTTAAGTCCAGGGGAAGGAAATGGACAAGCGCCACTCGGTGCCTCCTAAGGTGCTGGGAGTGAGGTGGACTGTGCACGGATGCACACCACGTGGTACGCTTGCTGTGGCAGACTTGGGCTGGGAGGTCTGCAACTGTCAGCTGAGCTGGAGCTGAGAAGCAAGGCTAAGTCCTGGATGAGGGCAGCAATGCTCATGCTGCAGACCTAGGCTTGTTCTCCTGCATCAGCACACAGCTCTCACTTGGCCCTTGGCCTCCTCTGACCCTCTCTCCCCCTTGGCTTCCAATCTCAGTGTGTTACTTATCAGCTGCCCTGGAGCTCTCTCCCCAGCAAAGAGCACAGTGAGGAAGTTGGCTCCTTCTCCCCCTCAGCTCCCTGGCCCTAGGCTGCACCTACCACGCCCACCTTCTGTGTGTTATGTGACTTAGTTACTGCTGTACGTGATGCACGGCTAGGACACCTGAGCACTAAATCAGAGCCACCTTTTCCTGGAAGTTGAAGACCGTCTCTGCCAAGCGCTGCACGTAGGGATCCAGTTTGTATGATTCCCACACCAGGGCGATGCCTTCTGCGATCAAGGCTTGCACTTCCTTCTTCAGGCCGGCCACCAGGAGCGAGATGGTGTTCCGCTCCTCCACCTTCTCACAGGTCCGTTCATAAGTGCGGACGCTCTCAATCAGCGAGATGGCAAACGGGTAGAGCTGGTTTGCTTGATGAGCCTTGTTCACAATGGCCAGCGGGACCCGGAAGCCGAGCCACTTGAGGTTCCGGACTTCTTTTGAAAGTGTGATGATCTCGGGAAGGAAGTTCACTTTTAACTTAAGGACATTGCCAGTCCTGCCCCGAACACGAGTACTTTCAATGGTGAAAATGCGGCCCGAGACACCGAGGTTGCGCTGCTGCACCTTCCTTGCCCAGTCATCAAAGATTTCCTGGGTGTTGAGCTTCATGCGGAAGCTGTCCCCGTCTTGCTTCAGCTTCTGCCCCTCCACGTGGTTCTCCCAGCCCTTGCCAAGCACGTCTTCCACACGCTTCATGTAGGCGGTGAGCTGTCTGTCAATCTGCTTAGCCCAGATGATGGACCCTGACACCGGGGGCAAATCACGGACATGGCTCATCTTGCAGGCCTGACTTTGTGGGTACTGGACCTTGAACTTGTCATGGAGAGATTCGATGTCATCTTTCACACGCTGGATCAGCTGTGTCTGGTACTCACGAATGGCGCCCCGGATGTGAGGCCTGACAAACAGTGCGTTGAACCTGGAGAAGATCCTGAACATCTCGTTGGCATTCTTGGCTGTGCCAAGTTGGTCTCGAAGGCGAGCAGTGATCCGGGTCTCTACGCGGTCAATCCTCTCATCGTACCTCTTCATCGCAGCCTCCCAAGCCTCTGTCCCTTCTTTAGAGACATCCAGCCCGTCCACCTCTTTGACGTTCTCATAAGCCAGGTTGACTTCTTCGATGGCATTTGCATCCGCAGCATCAAACAGGACCTCTGCCACTTTCATATCCTGGGGTTCAGGAACCTCTCCTTGATTCTGCTGTGCAACTGCTGTGACCTACAAGAAAGATTTGGAACAAAAAATGTTTACCATGAGTTCCATTTGTTATACACATGAGATCACCAGTCAGCATTACAGGTATTTATTTATTTTCAGAGAGAGGGAGAGGGACAGTGAGAGAGAATCAATTTTTATTTAGTTTTTCATGTTGCTTTCATTGCTCCAACACTTTGTTGTGTACGTGGTACTGGGGTTTGAACCCGTGTCCTCGCGCATGGCAGGCAAGTGCTGTAACCACTGAGCCACTGCTTCAGCCCCAAATATAGGTTTTTAAATGTTTAGTCAGGCATTTTACAACAACTCGGCCAAGTCAAGTAAAACATGACATATTTTAACTGCTCCACACAGTCTTCTGACAGTATGATTTTGTTGGTATGCATTTATAAAAGAAGAATAAAGGTGAATCCAGAAGACGGGAAAGCAATATATAAAAAGAAACTAAAGAAGTCAAGGTCTTCTTCTCAGAAGTCTCTGGCATACACAATCACACCCACATTTTACAGAAGAGGACTCTGAGAAAAACAAGTGAAGTAATGTGTCCAAGTCACACAGCAAGTGAACAGTAAAGTTAGAACTTTACACCCAGAAGTTGGGTTCTAGGTTCCATGCAAGGGAAGGGAAGGATGGCTAGATGGAGGACACTAAGGATTTGGATTGGAGTAATACAATATAGAATCACTCCATCTTTTTTTCTTTTTTAAGAGAGAGAGAGACAGAGAGAAACAATTTTTATTAGTTTTTCATGTGATTTTTGTTGCTCTGAGACATCATTGTGTACATGGTACTGGGGTTTGAACACCTGTATGGTGCATGCTGCGCAAGTGCCATAACCGCCAAGCCACCGCTCCAGCCCCAGAATCACTCCATCTTAAAGATGATAGGGACAAGACAAAGATGGAGCCAGAAAAGAAAAAATATTTAGTGCAAAGCGGAAAGAAGTGCTTCTTTTTTAATGCCAACAACAGGCATTAAAAAAGCACATGGCGGGGGCTGGAGCGGTGGCTCAGTGGTTTCGGCGCTTGCCTTGCAAGCATGAGGACCCGGGTTCAAACCCCAGCACCACGTACACAACTGAGTGTTGGAGCAACTAAGGCCATGTGAAAAACTAAATAAAGTTGTTTCTCTCTTTCTCTCTCTCTCTCACTGTCCCTCTTTCTAAAAA
>PVKS010033247.1:0-21863 GCA_004027875.1 Aplodontia rufa
CAGGAAGAATGGCAGCTTCCTCAAATGACTGATTATATCAGAAGCAGTAACTTCAGCCTGTAAACCTGCTACCAGTCCATGTATGAAAATACTTACCTCATTCACTATGCATACATGTCTGCTTTTCACCATTAGACAAATTAATTGGGCAAAATATAAACTTTCAGAAAATGAGAATCTTTCTGACATTAAGCACCTATATTTTTAAACAAACAGATAATGTTTCATCCAAAGCAATAAGGATAAACAAAAAGATGATCCAATTAAATTTCACATTTTTATCCATGCTCTCTCTCAAAGTAGAGGCTATTCATCCCAGCAAAAGCACGGCTTCAGGGAGATCCTTATTCATTCTCATGACTAACAACTCTGTCTTATCCAGTGGAGCCAAAGAGAGAAATGGGGAACCTGAGTCCCAGCCAACCAGCCAGTGATCTCCTACGTCATTTACAGTAAAGAGTGTAGAAGTCAGAGCTTGCAGATTCCGTGTTCAGGATACAGATTCAGCACCAAGTACGGAACAAACACTGAAGGCCCTGAATTGTAACTTAACTCTAATATCAATAGCTTTATTTATAGGGGGCAATTCACAACACAGCAGACCTGACATCCTTACGAGCATAAAAACTATTTGTTGTTGTTGAAGACACATATCCTTCCCTACCTCCCTGAAAAGGACAACCCAAATCCAAGCAAAGGAATACATTTTGTTAAACTTAATGATTTTTCTGAGTGTGGAAATTATTTTTGCTTCTTCACATTGAACATTTTTTGCTGATGCTTGCTCTGATGAAGCTAAGCCGTTACAGGGTCCAGATCTTTTTATTGCTTTATTGTTTATTTATCAGTCTGAAATATATGTGGCTCTTGAATTTACATACATCAAAACACTCAGGCTGTTTCCCACGGCTTACAAAGAACTGTGTGCTCTGCCTCCTGCCGATTTCTCTGGCTGCTTATGCCTACTGGCCTGCTTTCTTGCTGTGTTGTAACAACACTACCTTTTCCCCTAATACTAAGCACGCTGAGACTTTTCTCATTCAGGCCTTTTGTACATCCTCCTTCCTCTGCCAGGTGCGCTCTTTCCCATTTCTTCATCTGTCAGTCACTGGTTCTCATCTGCCCAGTCTCATGAGTCCTTCCTCACTCAGCCTGCTTATCATGAGATCTTCATCTAGTCCCTCCAACACATATCCTTACTGATGCCCTTAAAGTACACATCCCAACTAATAATTCTCTCTTTTCTGTTTGTTTACTTGTTGGTGGTCACTAACCACATTGGAACATAGGTTCCCATGAGGACCACACCTGTGTACACCTGTTTAGTCTTCACCGAATCTCCTGGGTGCTGAGCACAGGCCTTCTCAGCAGACAAATTGATAAACAGGTTCCAGAAGTCTATGCAAGGCTCATACCCACCCAATTCATGGGCAGATGCTGTGCACATTATGCACAGATACACACAATGCCCAGCCTGCCTTCCCTGTTCCCCATGCTCTTTGGCACACTAAGTTCCTAATGAGAAGACTCCCAATATGCAAGTGAAGAAAGACCTAGGGTCCAAACAATTGACAAACATTATTGTTCAGACACCTCAACGGAGCTCAATGCTTTAGATGTTTCTCTTGTAGAGGGAATTCATTAAAGAAGAAATAAAATAAGATGCTTTTTCCTTCAGCTATTATTTCATGAACTTGAATTGGTGAGAACAAGTTTTTTCATTTCCTTTCAATTTCTTCCACAGGGTTTAAAGTTAGATTCAGATCCAAATCATTTAAAATCCTAACTGCATTTTTCAGCATAGATAATTCTAAACGTTTCAAAGTGAGGTGAAATTCTTTAAACTCTATCAGATGACTAAAATAAAGCTAAACGACCTAGACTGACTCAAATCAAATATAGCCAATCCTCATTATTCACGGATTTGTATTTGTGAATTTGTTTGCTCCCTAAAATTTATTTGTAAACCAAAAAATCAATATTCATAAGCACTTCCATAGTTATTTACAGGCACAGAGCAGTGAAAAATTGGGTTGCCTAACACCCTGCTCCCAGCTGAGGTGGAACAGGAGTCAGGCTGCTTTCTTGTTAACAAGTATCCTTTTGGCAGTCTATTTGGTGCCAAAATTTTGCATTCCTGCACTCTCTTTACAGTGGATTTTGCTGTTTAAAATGGTCCCTGAGCACAGAGCTGAAGTCGTATTTGTAAACATAAGACAGCTGTGATGTATCTTATGGAAAAAATACATGGGTTAGATAAACTGCCTTGGGGCATGAGTTAGAGTACCATTAGCTGTGAATTCAGTATTAATGAATCTACAATGCAGATTAAATAAGGTGTCTGTAAACAGAGACACATACAAATAAGGTAACATACTGATGGGTTGTGACAAGAGGCTCATAGGAACCTAACTCTATCCCCCATAGGAGCAATGGCTCAGTACTAGCTAACTCAGTGTTCTGGAAAACTTTAAACAAGAATCAACTGTACATGGCTTGTAGGGAAGGGGTATTAAACTCTTTAGAACAATTATATGAGACTAGCAATTTCACCATTATCTCTACCACCAAAATGCACACACACAAAAAGCTATTTGATGAACTATCTTTTTTTTTCAACAGAGAGGGATAGTGTGTGTGTGTGTGTGTGTGTGTGTGAGAGAGAGAGAGAGAGAGAGAGAGAGAGAAAGAGGAGAGAGAGAGAGAATCAACTTTATTTAGTTTTTCATGTGACTTTCTTTGCACTGACACTTCATTGTGTACATAGTGCTGGGGTTCTAACCCATATCCTCACACATGCCAGGCAAACACCACAACCACTGATCCACCGCTCCAGCCCTGATGAACTATGCTTTTATCCAATCGTGCATCATTTGTACCATTGTCACTTCCAGGTGTTTCCATTTCCTAAGGCTAGAAATAACCTCTATTACCAGCAAGGTAAAGGCTAAGAAAAAGTTGATAATAAGAAATAATGTGCATAAATCTCCAGGTCTCTGTTTTCTCTAGCAGCTGTTTAATAATTCTTTATTGAGTATTTTATGTGATCATTATTGGAGAATCTATTAAAAAATATGGATGTAGCCTCAATCTGTCTAACTTTTAGCAATAAAATTCCAGAAATGAATCTCATGATGACCTTCATATTGAAAACACAAAAAACATATGCATATTTAAAACCATATTTAAAAATTACAATACAATACACCCCCAAATAATGAGATAGCACACATGAAAGTTGTGAATATAAAGTCTTACAGAACTGTTGCAAAGAGGAAAAATATTACATCATCAAACATAAAAAAAGGGATTACAGGATGAAATTAGAATGCACAAGGAATGCACAAACTAGATATTTCATTATTTATGTAATTGCTCACTTTTCTTGATCATCTGTTTTCCTTATTTTAGTGTTCAGTGATTTTTTATTATTTTTTTTCACTAAAAAACATGTTTCTCTTCTTCCAACCATAGTCTGGTTTCCAAAATTCTAATAAAGCTGTATTTTCAAATGGCCATGCAATACTAATTAGGAAGGGAGGAAAAAAGTAAATATTTAGTCTAGCATTATTTAGGAATAACTATTCAAGACAATCTCAGAATTGGTTATATGCTCTACATGGCCAAATAAATAAGTGCTATATGATTCATTTAACTGCATTATATCAATAAAATTAAGTTACATAATTTATTTAATTGCTTATATTAATAAAAATTAATGGTTTTAGAGGCATGATATCACAAAAATTTGATAGATGCTCTACATTCAAATATTTATGTTACATAAAGTACATTCTGAATGAAAAGGACAAAAGTCTACTAGAAATAATAGTTAAAAAGAAATAAATAAACATGAAAACAGAAAAGGTCAAATTCTCCATGTAATAATTGCAGAGTATTTCTCAGATCTTAAGAGAGAAATTGTTTTCAAATTGAGTGCCTTGAAGAATTGATGCATTAAAAAAAAAAGCAAAAAAAAGATGTTTCAGGTACATCCCTGTGAGATTTTGGGAGACTAGAAATAAGATCTTGCAAGTTTCCAGAAAGGATGTACTAAATGCACAAAGGAATAAGAAGCAGAATTCTCAAACAATATCTAATGATAAAAGGTAAGTGCATAATTCCTTCCAAATTCTAAGAAAATGTGATTTTAACCTAGAACTCAATTTGCAAGAAAGCCCTCAATCACATAGGAGAGGACAATTAACACCTTTTCAAACACACAGGCACTCAGAACATTTAAGTCTGAGCACTTTTTCTCAGCAGGTACTTAAGGATGAACTCTAGGGGGAAAAATAAATCAGAATGGGAACCAAGAAAACAAAAATCAATGGATTCAGGAACAAAGTCTACAAATCCAAAGAGTGAAGAGAATTTCCAATTAGGCAGCAATGCAGTTAATAAACTCAGGAGAAAATGATTTCAAATTGCAGGAAAAGAGAAAGCTATAGTGGGGTTCTCTCCAGGCATACAGCAGAGGAAGTGAGAGATTAGTGAAAGACAAGGATAACGCAACTGTAAAGTCACACTGGGCAAGGGAAACAATAAAAGGACCAGAAACTCTAAGATACTTTTAAGATCCATGTGGGGAAAAATACAATCTAAATCTAAAATAGCTTCCAAATTAAGACATAATTGATCTTGAAGAAAAAAAAATAATATGAATTGTAAGCAATAGAATGACTCAGTAAGATGAAAACCATGAGAAGCATCATGAAGGTGTTCTTGTCTTACCCCATGGCATAGGGAGGAGACTGCTGGTGATTTCATTAAAATGTAACCACACCTGGTGGCACACACCTGCAACCCCAGCTACCTGCGAGGCTGAGGCAGAAGGAGCATAAATTCTAGAACTGGCAATTTATAGAGACCCTCAAAATTAAAATAAAAAAGGGTCAAAAGGGTAGCTCATTGGTAAAGCACTTGTCTAGCATGGGAAAGGTTCTGGATTCAATTCACAAAAGACAGAAATAAATATAGCTATATTATTTATATATACATACATCTATAGTTAAGTAATATATAATATTATATAATACATGCATATACACATATATATATAGAACTGTTTTAAAAGAATGCATTGCAGAAAACAAATGGATTTAAACCATACGAAGAAATTAGCCAAGAAATAGATATGATAAACCACTCAGTGGCAGTGCATCCAGGGATAGGAGCTGCTCAGGAGGATCAAGAGCAAACAACCTGGAGTACATAAGGAAGATGCAAGAGAAGTCTTTGGAAATATTAGAATTCATGAACTAGATATATGAGAGTAAGAATTTACAAATGTGTAAAAGCCATAGAATGCATAAAGGCATTGGAGAATTTCAGATATCAGGAAAGAAAAAATGCTTTCAAATAGTAAAACTCATTTATAGCTCTGTACCTGACTACATAGTGAATAACAGTCGCCTAGCCATATGTAATTGTGTGAATAATGATCCTTTTGTCCAGCTTTTAGAGGTTTACTCTATGTGTATATAGGACCAATTAGTTATAAATACAGAGAAGACTATGAATGTTCTCAATCTTGACTCAGAAATGTTATTTATGCATAAAATGAACAATTGACACAACACATCAATAACAGTCAAAATAAGATAGCCAGCTTCAAGCACATTATTATAATCAAAATGAGAAAAACAATGCAAGATGAAACTAGCGATACAATTATTTAATTAATAAAGAGCTCACCAGTAGACAAATAGACATAGGCAGGTTGTTTTCCATTTTTTCTTTTGTTATTATTGGAAGTTTTAAATATATGCTGATATATTCTAAGGAAAAAATCTCCAAAAATAAGCAAAAACTGCATAACCTTGGGGCAATGATATTTTAAAAGTCATCTTATACAAAAAGAAAGGAAAAATAATAAACTGAGCAAATAATTAAGTAGGTTTGATTTGAATCTGTTGGGGATATTACGAATAGTCACCCATGCAGTTCTATTCTGGCCATAGGGGGGATTAGCCTCCCCTCTCTTGAAGTTGGGAGAAGCCATATGAATGGGACAATGACTTGTTAGATGAAGTAACCTTGTCCTCATCAAAGCAGAGGCGGGAAAAAAGAACTTAATAAATGTTTTATGAAAAAAAAACATAAATGAACAATAACAAACATGAAAACTACATAACAAAAGGATTTTAGCTATTTTTAGCAATGTAAGGACTTTTAAAATTATAATAATGATTTTAAGGGTCTGAGAGTCTAGGTTTTACATAGGTAGTTGCCAGTATTATAAATTGATATGGATTTCCTTCACACGCATTGGAAATATTTAAATGCTTCATGATCCTTGTTCCATTAATTATTATAAATCAGTCATTAAAAATGAGGAAAATGCATATTCAGAAGAATTTTCAGTGGATTTAAATGGATAAAAATAATTTAAAAAACTAAAAATAGAAGATGGTTAATTAAATTATCAGTATAAATATTACAAAGCTAAGAAAATTTAGTTTGCAAATAGCTTTAATGCCATACAAAAGTTTTCCAAGTATAACACGAAGTACAAAAAAGCTGGAAAAGGACACACATAAATACTAACAAATAATTATTTCTTGGATAAAATTATTAGTTATTTTCTTTTGGATTTTCCACGTTTTATGCCTTCATATGTTACTTATATACTTGGGAAGAACAGTCTAATCAGAGCTTCTGAAAGTTTCTATTAATTTTTGAACAATATCACTGAGATTGGGGAGGAAATGAAACTATGCTAGTGTTTGGAAAAATTTTTAAAGAGTTTTTGTATAGAAAATTTTTGCAGCTCTGCTAGTGGAACCTTACTTCTATCAGTCAAACAGAATTCTATTCCACAAATAATGCACAAAACATATCACATTAAATTATGTTGAGGCCAGCCAGGCATGGTGGCAAATGCCTGTAACACAGCAACTTGGGAGGCTGAGGCAGTAGGACTGCAAGTTCAAAGCCAGCAGAGGAATTTTTAGCAAGACCCTGTCTCCAAATAAGAAATAAAAAATGCTGAGGATGTAACATAGTGGTACAGCATTCCTGGGTTCAATTCTCAATACCAAAAAGAAAAAATATATATATACCATATATAAATATATATGTGTCATTCATATATATAAATATATATATATATATATATATATATATATATATACTGGGAAAATTAAAAATCTTTCCATTATAATGTTCTTGGAAAAGCAAAGTATTAGAAACCACACTTCCGGGCGTTTGCTCACTTTCTCTCCCATTCAGTAAACCTGCATTAACTTTTGTAATAGTTTTAATCCTATTTATTTGTACATAATGAAGTGGTTACAAATATATAAATTTCCCTAATGTTCTGGAAAAATATACACTGCACCACAAGTGGGCTGAAAGTATACCCATATAAGGAACAGTTTAGCATTTTGTTTAGTATTCCATCCAAAATCAGACTTATCATGCACAACTTGATATTCGAATTTAGTTAGAGTACATAACTGGTTGATTGGTTTTCAAGACAAACTGGGGAGGAAATTGTACATTAGTTAATAAGGCCATATTACGAGCAATGCCTTTACTTTTTGTGTGTGTGTATTGGGATTGAACCTGGGGGCACTTTTGACACAGAGTCTCACTAAGTTACGAGGCTGGCCTTGAGCTTATTATCCTCCTGCCTCAGCCTCCTAAACTTCTGGAATTACCAGCGTACACCACCATGCCAGGCTTCCTTTACTTTTCGATACTGCATGTGGACTAGGGTATTTAGTTCTAATTGTCTATTGTGAACATATATGGATTGGTACAATGAATTACCTTTGAAGTAATATTAAAATGCCAAGTCATAATCTTAACCTCTTCCTGAAAACTTGAAACAGTTTAGGAAATATGCAATAATAGCACTCCCTTTAAGTGATATCGGTGCTGTGACACAAGCCAAAAAACTTAACAAAATCTTTTATTTATCCCCCTGGCTCAGTGAATGTTCAAAATCTGACACTATCTTTTATTGATTTGAGATCCCTCTAACACAAAAGCTCAGTTTACAACGACAGCACTGTTCAGAAATGTCTTATATGATATTCCTCTGCTTGCAGTAGAGTTTTAATCTTGTTTATTTCATTTTTTGTGTAAATTCCCTCCTTATTTTTAACTCCTTGAGGAACTATATACTTAAAAAGAAAACTTATAGATTCAAAATCAATAAAGGAAAAATACGTAGTTTTTATATATGTTTGTTGTGACAACTAGCTAAACTTATCAGGGAAAAAAGTTAAGCTGCACTCCCTCTTTCACTAAAGAAATAAACACAGGTGAATTAAAGAAGTTTTTATATCAAAAAATCAGAATAAGATGGAAATTAAATAAAACAGCGTTTTTTTCCTTCTTTAAATAACCTTGAGTAGGATAAGCCTTTAGGATAAGAACAAAAATTTTAAATCAATTAAAAAAATTAGCAATATGTGTACTAGTAAAAATCGTGAGCTGAAATCTTGATTCTGAAAACTCATGAACATGTTTATAAAACAGAAAGCTGGGTAATGAGCCTGCAAACATAAAAAAAGTGTTACTTTAATGTTTGTATCAATAAGTAATAAATACATTCACAATAAATGAATATCATAGCCTTAAATGAAACTGGACGAAACTCTGAAGAGGCATGTGTATGCACTTGCACAAACACATGCACACGCACACACACACACACACACACACACACAAATGCAAATGATGTTTTCACTGTAAAGATAAGTAATAAAACAAGAGCAAAGCTCTAAAACGTAAAATATACAACATCACCAATCAGATTACGCAGAAACACTCTAGGTAGGATTATAAATTGATATACCTTTTTGAATATTTGCACAAAATTTTAAATGCAAACACTCTTTGACTATAAATTATTTCAGTCATTACAATTAATTCTACAAACTCACTTGCATGTTATTAAAAGATTATTAAAAGCTAGGGGTGTAGTCCAGTGGTAAAGTGTATGCTTAGCATGTGTGAAGTCCTGGGTTCAATCAACAGCACCAAAAATAAAATAAAATAAAATAGACAGAAAAAGAAGGTAACCATCAATAAAATGCAGTCTGAATAACAGACTACATGACAATAATTACAAAGAAACATGGAAATCATTGTTCAGGTTAAAGAAGCACTCCGATTTATCCTAAGTAATAACCAGAACAGTGCGTATTACATTCTGACTTCTACACACTAGTGACGGTGTTTATCTCAGATAACTGGAACAAGAGTGGAAGAAAGACTCAAGATTTATTATATTTCCTTTTGTAGTAGTTTGCAAATTACCATATGCATGAGTTATTTTCATCATAATTTTTAAATCTCAAAATATAAATACCTTAGGAATCTGAATTCCAAATTACTGCATGCTTTAAAATTTAAATCACCCATAATATCAGCAAAGTTTCATAAATAAATATTTTGTACAATTTTTTACAAATCAAAGCTGAATTAATGTTTCATATAATGTTGATTTTCCTACCAGAAATTCTCAAACTGCTATAAAAATCAACGTTTAGATCATACATAATCTGCTTTAATATCACAAGAAATGTTAGCAAACTATTCATGTATCTTGGATTTTTCAAAATAGCTACATTCATCAACATTTCTAAATATACTGTAAAGCCTATTAATGTAAAACAGCCAGCTTCTTTAATAATAATCAGAAATTGTATTTATTATAGTTAAATACTACAATCTACATAAATTAATTTATGTAAAAACCATGTAATAATTTATGTAGTCTATACCAGCCCAAAATGAGTTAAAAATACTTTGGAAATGAAAGGGAAAAAAATCATATGAAAAATAAAATATAAATTGTCATCACCAAATAGGAATCAAAAAATTGAAATTAATCTGTGATTGGCATTAGAATTAACATTAGTTCTTCATTTGGCCAACCATTTTTTTCAAAATTTGCTCTCAGTCAATATTTAAGGTGATGATTTTTTCACCTTCTGTCAATCATTGCTTTTATGTTTTCTTCACAAGTTTTGGAATGATGGGTTCTGCTTTTAAGAAATGGAGATTCAAGTCTAGTTCCAATGCATAGGATGATATTTATAAATGATTGAGAAATACTAACCACACTACGCATTCTAACTTAATAGGAAAATCATCCAGGTGACCTAGATTAATGAATTATTATACTATTAAGAAAAGATTTCACACCCATAAATAATTTCCAATACAGAAACCTTATCTTATTGTCACTTTAGATATTACTGAAGCTAAAGCATAGAGCAGGTATCTACTATAGGTTTGAGTAAGGAAAAAAAAAAGCAGACTATCCTGTGATAGTGGATACAAACTACATAGCATGAGCACTTTGAAGATAAAGCAGTTTGCTTTTAAATAAGGCATTCTACCACATGCTCAAATCCAAAGTCAGCGACTTTTTCTGTGAATATATAGATGTGCTTAAACTGAGTAATTCCAAAGCAAATTCTTACTATATACTATATTAGAGTTTATATGACTCCTACTAAATGCAATATATAAGGCAACATTGGAATAATGAAAGTCAGCACAGAATAAGGTAGTTATAAACTATAAAAATGTTTAATATGTAGGGCATCCTTATTTTTACTCATTATCCATGGCTACATTTCCTGTTCCGGTCTCTCTGCTTCCCCAAGGGAAGTAATTTCAAGCCAAGTAATCATCTGCATTTTTTTAAACCTTCCAGACCTTTTAACAGACTAGAACCAGGAAAACGGAGCCTTTTTATTCATGCTGGGGAAGAAATGTGTGAGGAAGATGACAAGGGGCACAAGATGCAAAGATGCCAAAGAAGGAAATCCACAGGGAACCTGCGGTGTGTCCAATGCCATTTCATTCCTTGAAAATGCAACCCTTCATCTTTATTGCTCAAATAGATTAATGGTGGAAGTGATAACTGATGGTATTCATACTCAATCTTAACCAGAATGTACATGATTTTAAGCATGATTTTCAGTTCTTGCAGTTGATCTGTTGAATTTAGAGAGTGGGGAGTGATGGATCAAGAACACAACAATGTTCTTGTAAAATGTGTGTGCTCACCAGTTTCCTAAAAAATGCTTTAAATAAAATCCTAGTTTCAAATATTAGCTTGAATGGTTATATTAAAGTTTATTATTTTGAAAATCACATAAAAAGAACTGCTAGCAACCTTATGCACGTAAAGTATGTGACTAATATGTACCTGGGAATTGGAATCACTGAAATTAGGGATATCATCCACTAAATTATACAGGACAACCGTTGTTCTTTAGATACAACAATAACCTCATAAGGCTGGTGTTATAATGACCAGAGAGAAAACAATAATAGAAAGTTGAACTTATTTACACAGTGTCATAAAGTAAATGGTGGGCCTCTAATTTTAATCTATTTTTGCCTGTTCTACTGTACTAGCTGTGCTGTCAAATGAGACTGTCAGAGGCTTTGGCTCAGGACATAGAGAAACTGTTTTCTAAGCAAAATCTCCTTCATAAGTAAAAACAGCTTAGAACAACTCAAATTTCTGTTTTCCCATCTGGAATGGATATAATAACCCCACCTATTCTGTAGACCTTACAGAGCTTCCATGAAAAATCACACATATGAACAAGTTCTGAATAAAAAGTTCTATGTAAGTGTAAAGTTACAAATACATACATTCTCCAAAGACAAGGGTTTCCATTTTATTCTCCTCCCTCACTCTAAGAACAGTGACCAGTTCCCAGCAAGACACATGTGGAAGACAAGAATTCTAGGAACATTTCCAAATTAATCTAGATATTTATTTTCTCACGGAGCAAAACCACACATTGTATCTTAAAACTGCTAATTATATTTGAACCAATTTTTGCCTGATTCCCAGGTCATGTGCTCTTTTCACTTCATTTAAACAAATAGAATCTAATTAATTCAATCAAATGAAATGTTGGGAATCTATAATGCAATCAGTTCGACAAAGTGTTCAAATATCTTAATTATGTACTTAATGACCTACTAACAGCAAGTTGTTCAACACCCTGAAACGTAAGTGATATGCAATACAGGGAATGCAATATTATTGTAGTTTCAGCACCTATGCTTTTAAAAACCTTTCACTGAACTGTGCTAAGCATTACTTGAAATGGTTCATATGATTTGTTAGTCTCGTCTTTGTCACCAAACAGCATATGTCCTACACAGGTAGACAAGTAGTACAATTTTCCTACAAGAAACTGGAAATGCATTTGGCTTTGTCCTCTCGTAGCAAGTGCTCATCAAAATTCTGCAAAGATCCTAACACGAGATCTAACTTGCTAACTTTTACTTACATGCACACTTTTGGTCAAGCATATTTCATAAAGTTTATGACTATTGCATATCTTTAAAAAGGTGCTATAATCTATGATTCTCTTCTGTAAAGGTGGAAAATGAGATGTAGACAAGCAACTTGCCCAATGTCACACCTCTAATAGTAGGACTATAATTTAGTTCAAGTGCAGGTGCTTAACCAATTCTAATCTGCATCCCAAGATATCAGAGCTACAAATTTCTAAAAATAAAAGTAATTTTTTATATTTTATCTTCATAGATGAAACCCTTGTGTATTCACCTTAACATGATAAGCCTCCAGCTGGACAATGACAAGCCTTCACCTGTGTTCAGAGTTGAAAAGATTAGAATCTTGTGGTTTTTCCCTTCAAAGAACTAAAGCTATATAGCTTCTTCATATCCCTTTTTGAATTGTCTAGACTCATAAAAACTAAATCCAGAAAAATAAGTAGAATTATAAGTTATAAAACTACTTGGAAATAAGAAAATCAATATTACCATTTCGTACATATATTAAAATAAGATTAAAAGTGTTTATTATAAACAAAAGACGTGAATAAAAATAAAATCATGACGTGATTTGAAATTTATTTTTCAAGGAAAACTAGCAAACAGCCTAGTGATCTCCACTTCCAGTCACTTCTTTCTTTGTCAAAGACTTGAATTGAGCAAAGATGCTTTGGAGAGCAAGGGACCCTCCTTTCAGTATAGAATGCTACAAACTATTTCTGTTGTATTGGATCAATGAAAACAAACAGTCCCTTTACAATAAAGAGCTAACATAAAGTCCTTGAGAAATATGTTTAAAATGTTCCAAATTAGCACCAAGAAAATGTACATGAAATTATTTCCAAATTTTGACCAAGCTAAACTCTCCACACCATATAATCTTATTTTTAAAGAATTAAATTACTCATTGTGTTCAGTCTAAAATTGTCCTTTGAAAATTTTTTGAATAATAATTAGTCTTAATGACCAAAATATTACATACATTTTGAGAATTACCATTAACTTATTAGGTTTTCTTCCAAGACTTAACTAATATTTTAGATATATATAGGATTAGTAAAACTATCTTAAATTTGTGATATTTCTATTAGTAAAATCCTAAAAATATTTTAATTTGGAAGTATTTCTATTTAACACCTCAATTATTATCCAGATGTTAAAGAAATAGAAACACAACACCAGTGATAACAAACTAAAACACAGACTTTTCTGTGTTCTAATGAGATGAGCCCCTTTAGCACCTGTCAAGCAGTTTTAAGAGTGACTACGAGGAGTCACGTACTCCAAGCAACAAGGCTTACTATGACACACAGTCCACGTTATCCATAAAAATCACTGTAGAGGGAATATGTTTCATATTATATATTTTTACATAAGTTCTCCAAAAACTTTTCAGTTGATAATGTACCTCATAATTTTCAAGGATATTTTAACAGTCTAGAATGATACAGCATGCCAAATTTGTTTTGATTTTACCTGTGAGATATACATATTGCCTCCTTTCCTTATTCTCTTCCTCTGGAAATAATATATAGTTTCTGTAATTTGTCTAAATTAATATTATAAAAAAAGAATTCGCTATTTTATAAGAGCTCAGTGCTGGGATGGTTAGCATACAAGATCTAACAGATATACAAACTAAGTAAACATAAAACCAAAGAGAAGGGAAAGAGAGAGGAAATGAAGACAGGCGGAAGAGGAGTAGGAAGGAAGTTGGGAAGGCCAGAAGGGAGGGGGGGAAAAGGAAAGAAGGCAGGCAGAAAGAGAAAGAAATAGACAGGGTGAAATAATACATTCCCAGATCCGAACTCCTACAGCCCTTCCTAATGTGCCAAGTTGCCATGCCTCCTGGGATTTTTCCTTTTTCCTCCAAGGTTTCCCCTCCTATATTTTAAGGTATCTGGCAATCTCAAGCCACAGTGAGGAAGAAGTATTTTTTTCCTTACCCTGAAAATATTTATATCAATATGCCCATGTGATCAATTTACTCATTCATAAGAAATAAAATGTGCAAAATCAAATTGCTGGCATATTCTTACATTATGGCTCGAATATTGATGTTAGAGTAACTGTGAAGTGAATGCTAACTCTGAAGCAGAACTGTGTTTCTTTTCTTTTCTTTTTTTCAAAGAGAGAGAGGGACAGTGAGAAAAAGAGAAAATCAACTTTATTTAGTTTGTTTTTTTTTCATGTGGCTTTGGTTGTTTTGACACTTTGTAGTGAACATGGTGCTGAGGTTTGAACCCACATCCTCACACATGCTAGGCAAGTGCAATACCGCTAAGCTACCACTCCAGCCCCCAAAACTGTGCTTTAATTCACGAATTTTGGATCATCCACAAAAAGTTTATGGGCACAGAAAACTATTCCCTATATTAAATTTAGTCTTTGAGTTTCAATTAAATTTAAGCTGAAATTAGAAATTAATTTAGCCCATATTCTGTTACAGTGAAGAAGAATCAGGTAATACTCCATTATATTTTACTAATAATCTCAGAGTATGCTCAGGTTATATAAGCATATTTCTCTCATTACCATCAGTTTAATTTGGGTATTTACATTTCAGGGGTATCTTTTAAGACTCACTGAAATTCATCAGAGAAAAACTATCAGAGGACCATAAAAGAAGTAAATACCATGGAATTTATCAATTGAAATTAATTACCCTGAAGGGAAAGTAAGGCACATAGAAAGATGTTATATTCACATTATTTTAGAGAAGTTAAAATTTAGGCCATTTCTCAACTCAATCCAATTTCCAAACATATTTTACATAATGAAATAATTAGGAAAAATGAATGTATTAATTTAACATAACATAGTAATGAATAAATTATATAAACTTATAAAGTAAAATTCTGAAGCATAATCCAAGCAAAAACAACGTAGAAAACTATGTCATTTGAGAAATATTAAGGTAAAATTAAAATGATCTAAAAAATTTTCTACTCATAAACAATCTATAATGAATCCATATCTTTCAAAGCTGATTTTCTATTCAGCTAAAGACAATTATAAATTTCAAGAGTCTAAATTTTAAAACTATCTTTAATTTTAAGGTATAAGTAGCAAGTACTCTGAACAATTTTCTCAATGTGTTATTTTGTAGGTGTTTCCCCCTTTAAAAAAAATCAATGGAATAGAAATAAGACAAAACAAAATTATTGGAAACCAGCCCTGAAGATAAAGGCATGCATACAAAATAATCACACACAATGCAAATAAAGCAATTGATACACAACATGAAGCTGTATCAATAAACTTCTCATTCTCAGAAAGCATGTATTTTATTTTAAAATTACACTAAAGGAATTAATACAGAAAATTATGGTATATGATATTCTGGCTGGAGGCTGGGAGGAATTTTCCAGATAAATTTGTGGCCCCACAAGGAAGATGTATAGTTGTATTTTGGGAAAATCAAAACTTGAAATGGAAGCTGAGAAGTTCCATACCAGGGCATTTAGAATGGAATCTATATTCAAATAACTCGTAGCCTCACTTTGCCTCATCCTAACAGTTAACATTTATAAAAAATTGAAGGTACACGGTATGCATATGTTCAGCAAATTAAGTTACATATATCATGTTGGAAAAGCAGCCTTCTGACTTTAAAAAGCATTATTTTCTAGCAAAAATCTAGCATAAAAATATAGGTGTTTAATAGGTAATTAATTATTAATTGCCTGAATGCCCTACAAACTTATCAAGGTTTTATACACAAAGTTAACAAAAGCTTGTCTTGCCTTTAAGAAAGCCACATTTAACATTCTCCTTGAAAAAGTTTAAATATTCTCATTTGTTAAATTAAGATTACAAAAATAATAGAATATTTTAAAATTGACTATAACTGGAAAACAACAGGTGCTACACTTATAAACAAATACCACGATAGAAAACACATTCACTTTTTCCCAAGTTTGCAAAATTTCTTCTGAAAAATATTTGATGTTTAATTTTTTTAAATCATGAGTGAGTTTGAAATTTTAACTTTGAATTCAACAACTTATTTTCCTCTTGTACCAATGAGGCATGGCATTATAAGAGGTTTACCAATTATTTATATAAGTACAGGAAAAAATTCAGAAATTTTGACAAAAAAATCATAATAAAAAAATTAAGGTCTAGAGCAGTGGCTCAGCAGTTATGGCTCTTGCCTGGCATGCGAAAGTACACAGGTTCGAACTCCAGCACCACATATACAACAAAGAATCTGAGCAACAAAGGTCATATAAAAAATAAATAAAGCTGATTTTTCTCTTTCTCTCTTTCTCACTGTCCCTCTCTCTTTAAAACAAACTATAAAAAAAAGATTTAATTTTTTTTGGAATTGTGGAAAATCTTCAGAGAACACAGTTGTTAAAGAAATATGATTTGCCCAGACCTATAATCATCCAGACAAATATTTACATCTAACATAGGCTAGTGTTTATTATAATGTACTCTACACACACTTCTATAAATTTTTGCAAAAAAGTTCCCTGTTTTAATTCAGGCTTCTATGTCCTGAAATAACATGTGCACTACAGATTAAGTTTATTGACCTTTTTTTAAAAAAAGAAGGAGGAAGAGGAGAAAACATTTTGTCTAAAAACTCAATTCTACAGCAACACATACTGGAATAGTTGATAAAAACAACTGCTCTTTCTCAGCCTTCTCTAAAATTTTCTGGACTCAAAGAAGTTTGAATATTTACAAAGTGTTACTGGAAGAGACTATGAGAGGATCCCAGATCAGCCTGAATCAGCAGGCTTGCCATAATGCCACAGTACAATGACCCCAACACTTTGAGGCGTGACATGAAACAAAAATGCTCCACACATCTTGAGTCAGCAGACTGAAGCTTGTAAGACCTCAGACAAGAATCGCACAGGAAGAAATTCTGGCTCGTTTAAGCTTCCATAATTGTACACAAGAATTTTTATATACATACATATTTTCTCTCATTCCCAAACAATATTTCAACCAATGCCATTCTTTGAATTCTGCTTAGTACACACTTATCATTTTGTTGAAATTCTCTTGTGGTAAGTGAAGGGCAAAAGTATAATACAAATAATTCAATAGCAAATTAATTATTCTGGTATACACAGAGCTATTTTTTTCTTCAAATCTTCTACTGAAAATAATTAAATATTTACAATACCAGGTATTAAGGTATTACGTCCTGGCTTGAGTTCATAATTTTCTCCATCCCATGAATATTTTTCCTTGTCTGATAGCATACAAGTTGATTGTGGTTGCATGAAATTTTGGGCCATTTTAAAGTCAGTAACTCTAGCTTTTCATATATATATACAAAACTTGATGGTTCACCCAATCTATAACTACTTACACTCTATATTTGTAACTATTTGTACACATATAAACACTCACACAGAAGTTCAAATTGTAATAAAACCTTAGTAAACGTCAATTAATGTGATGAACACAGGTATATACTTTCAATAATCTGTGACTAAAATTTTACAAAAAAAACCCTCAAAATTATATCTTGTGGAATCAAGGTTTAAAAGCTGAAAATACATAATTTTAGAATTTTCTCCCTGTTAAGAGCACTCACAATCATTTCTGTTCCTGTCTTTATGAAACAAGTCTACAAGAATATGAAAGCTAATCTACTTAACAAATGAAACCTAATGCAATATGTTTTTAAAAGGATGAATTGAAAGTTACTTTTCAGTTTTCTAAATAAAACTTTCCACATTAGATTTTATTTATATTTTCTCTCAAGAAATTTGTTTACAACATTTTAAAAGGTATTCAGTGTGCGCAACAATTTTATGAAGCACAATAGTTTCTCCAACATCTCCATCTGCTGGCTTACAGAAAAAGTAGAATTCTACTTGCTGTTTCTTTCAATTTAATATTTTTATAACTTACTTTGTTTTATGGAATTTATAATTAAATAGAAAATTATTAACTTATTGTTAACTTGATTAATAGCTATTTGTCAAAGTCATTCATCAAGATTCAGAAGATTTTGAAAAGTAATTCCAATATTTAATGTCTTTAATCCCCAAAACTTATGGGATCAAATATTCATATTTGTCACCATTTTAGACAGCTTTTGTTTTTAGAGTTTTAATAAGTTGCATAGCACCAAAGTTTGCTAAAATTATTTAGAATGCAAAAAACTTTGTATTTTTCTAAAATATACTGCTGGTTCTGTTATTAACCATGTGATATATATATATATATATATATATATACACAAACACTAATATCAAATTTATTATTTTCACAAAAATTCAGTTTTAGATTACTGCAATAAATTCCTTGTTTTGAAGTATGACTAGAATACTTTTACATACACTGAAGTTCTTAACAAGACCTCAGCTGCCAATACACACTAAGGGCACCAAAGCTTCAAATCTTTATCAACTATTAGAACACAGGGAAAAGTTTAGGAAAACTGAGTTACCATGGGAAAAGCATTCATTGACTCCCTGAAAACTAGAAGGCATTCAATAAACAATTATTGAATGAATGAATGAACAAATGAATTCTTGAGTACCATCACTGGTTTCAGCCTCTGAACACAGATGCTTGTCTCAAGTTTCTTTCTGATTTTAGGCTTTGAACAACCCTTAGTTAAACGGAAGAAAAAAATTTTGTATTGTTGTAGTTCAGATGAAAGGGTAGGAGGAAGGAAAAGAAAGAGGAAGGAGAAGGAAGAAAAGAGAAAAGAAAGACATTGGAAATCAGTCTTTATTTCCTCACGAATCCATGGAATCAAATGGGACCAAACAGGTACTTTAATAATCCCACTGTGACTGAAAAGATGGTTGTAGGAGCTCAGTGCATCACACCTAGTCAGTTAACCCAGTTCAGAACAGAATGACTTCACTTCATTTGCATATGCTTAACCTTAGAACTCCTTAGATATTTAACACAATGTCAATCTCAACAATTCCAAATAAGTTCCTCCATCCCAGGAAGGAAATCAAATTAGTAAACAAGTAAATAACCTTATTTCTGTTAAAATTATATCACTAAACTATAAAATCCCATTTTCTTAACATATGAATCTAACCCTGTGGGAATATTACGGTTTTACTAAGATGAACAACAAGCTTCCTTATAAATATTGAATGATGACACATATTAACAATGGAATTACAGTACAATCTCTTAGGGTTTTGGTGGAAACGAAGGGTAAAATGCTTTGTAATTAGCTTTCCAAGTATCTAATACTGTGGTTTTCATTTTATGTAAGAAAAGATCATGGGCTACTCCAACAAACAACAGCAAAACAAAAAAATATATAAAAATAAAAAAGGCATTGGAGAAAAAGATTGAGGAGAAATTAAGTATCCAAGGCAAATCTTGGCAAATTTGACATTGGCAATTCCATTCATTTCTTGATCTTTGACTCTGTGGTCGTAGTTTACATAAGAATCTCTTCCTCTCTTTGACTCTCTGAGAAGTAAACCAATTTTATGTTTTCTATTGTCCTCAGCACCAAAAAAAAAAAAGTAAGCAAATACTCCATTTCACAGAATTTTGAAATTCCTAAGTGAATAAAGAAACCGAGTCACAAATATGTGAAATGGTTTACCCAGTCACTGAGTCAATGTGAACTCTAGAAAATGCTATCTCATGAGGCTCATTTCTGTAATAGTGCCTTACTAGTTCTCTATAGCAATCAGTAAGATTAATTATAACACAGGAGGTGCAAGTGCTGAGATTCTGAATTCCCATGTTCTTTAAAGTGCATTCAGTTCCTCCGAACAATTTCAGTGTCTGAGGATAATAATCCATGAAGGGTCAATTTTAGGATCTGAAGGTATACATATTGTTATTTCAGTTTCATTTTCTGAAGCAAGCAGAAAATCTTGGCAAAATGAAGATTTGATTTTATCATATTATCAGAACTATAAGCAAAGGTACTAAATTGTGTAGTTTTTAAAAACTGAATCCATGTATTTATTCATTTTGTAAAAAATCATGGAATTATATGTGTATAATATTTGTACATAATCTGGCCATGACTTATTCCAGTAACATCTATAAAACATATATATGTATATGCATGAACATACTTGTATACACATACATAAACACACACTTTGAGGGCAAGAACTTGAAAACTAACCTTAGATAAACTATAATCTTTGATCTTTACAAAGTCACAAAACAGTAATTCAACATGTGTTGGAATCAAAGAAAATTCATTTTGTTTACTGGACATATCCATTATTTTCTCAGTATGCCCCCTCATTATTTTCACCAATGAATGACTATTTTCAAAATGTACAGTGTCAACACTAAAATCTACTTACTCCCAATACCAGTAGTTTTTCCTTAGGATTCATTACTTTTCAGAGTATTGCCACACTAGTATACAATTACATACAGATAGATATCCAACACAGTTGTAAGTCAAACTTATAATTTAGGGAAAATGAAAGCTTCTTGATACCAGAACAGTAGTTCTGGTAGGTAAATAGGTCAAGCACAAAAGCCCTTAAAATTAATCAAAGCAGGGATTTTTGTATGTTATGTAGTAAAATTTGCTGATATATGCTTCTATGACATTTTTTGAAGTTGCACATTCATTTGAAGTCTGGAGACAGAGAGAGAGAGCGAGGGAGAAGCGGGGAGAGCGTTCTCATTTAACAGCAGCATCAGCATTTGAAGAAAACAGCACTGAAACCTTAAAGGGGTCCCTCATAAACAATTGAATTCTGGTCATCTAATAAGACACAATAATGCCCCTGTTCTATCACTCAAAGAAAATTATTTCATTTCTTCATTCATCTGGGTGACAGCAGTTACAAAATAAGTTGATGGTGTTCCTGGTGTTATAATCAAGCTAACCCATCGAATGTATGATTAAGACTTAATATGAGGAAGTGGGATGGCAACCAGTTGTTTGTCTAATATGGGTTCGCTGCAGTTGGGCTTTTCCCTTGGTAATTTTCTGCTAGCTCCTTTATACTATAGCCAAAGTGGGAGGTAAGCCATCTGCAAATCTCCACAAAATTGTTGTCTACGAAATAAAAAATGTGAACATCAGGACAGGAAAGAATCACACCAGTCCTGCCGGCAGGAAATGATGGCAGCTCTGGGAACCCGGCAGGAAGACAGAGTGGCGGTGGCTGCACTGCCCACGCCGGCGGGGGCGCAGAAAGGGACCGGCCAACCTTTCCATTGAGCCTTTCAGACACCTAACTGCTTCATTTCTATTACTTTATCTAAAGCCTTGTTGGAGCTTCATCGCGAATCCCCAAGCACCTAGAGGAGTGGTAGGGCTAAATATGGAGAACTGCAAAGACTAAAATGGCTGATCGGTGACTTCTTTAGATTTTAAAACTCAACTGGATTCAACTGATCTCGACTCCTTTTTCTCAGGCTCCCTTTGCTAGAGCCCGGCTCCTTGGGAACAAAGCGCGCCTGGCGGGCCTGGGATCGCGGCGCCCGGGGCGGAATGGCCCCCTTCAACTCAGGCCGGGGCTCCAAGGAACCCGAGAAATGGACCGCGCTTTCCCCTGCCCCAGCCCCCCACTCCATCCGGCCGGGGCTGGGCCTGAGTGGACCTCGCTCCCTGCTGTGCTGCGCCCCTC
>PVKS010033248.1:0-21876 GCA_004027875.1 Aplodontia rufa
GCTTCCAATTTCAGAGGTAAATACATGCTTATGATCTTGCTTCATAGCCTACTTGAAGGAAGAGGTAACATACAGCATATCAGAGGTCATACCCTCTTTCTGGGGTTTATCACTCAAGGCAATTCTTGGGCAGATAAGCTTGCCTCTAAAGCACATGTTTTACGCTCCATGAAGCCACTCTGCTCCACGAGCTAACTCATGTAAATTGGAGAGGCTTACATAATCAGTTCCCCTCTGTCCCAATCAAGGATTTAAAAAGGATTGTCCACACTTGTAAGTCCTGCCAGCCACTTCTCCGGGTACCCCCCCTCCAGGATGCAGGGGTAAATCCCAGAGGATTAAAACCCAATATACTATAGCAAACTGATGTTTTGCCCCATTTGGAAAACTTAAATATATTTTTGTGTCTATTGACACTTTCTCGGGAGCCTGTTGGGCTACAGCACACACTGGAGAAAAACCCACACATGCCAAATCCCATTTTCTTCAGTGTTTCTCTACCCTAGGTCTACCTAGGCAAATCAAAACAGACAATGGACCCTGTTTTGTCAGTGAGGCAACACATAACTTCTTCACCCTATGAACATAAAACATATTAAAGGAATTCCCTACAATCCTCAGGGCCAAGCCATAGTTGAAAGAAATCACCAATGCCTAAAAGAGCAACTTTTAAAACAAAAAGGGGGAATCCTAAGCCCCCATTTGCAACTGCAAATGGCCCTCTTGACTATAAATATTTTAAATTTTACCAAAAAATCTGACGAACCGAAGTACCAGAAACATTGGGGTTGTCTTGGTCCTCCCAAATTATCTATTCTCATAAGATAGAGCGATCCCCTGACTCATCAATGGAGGGGGCCAGACCCTCTCCTCACTATATGGGGAGAGGGTTCGCCTGTGTATTCCCACCAGAGAAACCATCTCCCATATGGTACCTGCCAGAAACACCAAATTTGCCCCTTTGTCGTCCAAACAGGACCATGCCCAAGACCAACTGTCCAATAAGGAGAGAAAGAGGCTCTAGTGGTCCTGGATGACTTCCCGCAAATGGAAGAAAATATATCTACCCAACCATCTCCAAGGGCCATCAACCCTTGAGAAGTCTTTTTCTGCTTTAACTCTTACAGATGTTCCTGATTCTCCTCCTGCTTAGAAGTGTGACCCTGTTGGTGGTATTGAGAAACCAGCAACCTTCATCAACCCCAAAAAGGTTGATGGAAACTGCTCATTCTCGACAACACCAGAACTATGCCAGTGGGGTGACCCCATGGAGTTTCAGCCCACTGAGCTATCCTTTCCTCTCCTTACACCCCATGTTTGTTTATCTTCTGGTTGTGCCAGCAGACTGGACTCAATCCTTGCACCTTTCACTCCACTGTTTTTTAGACAAACTCCTCTTGGTTTGAACAATGGTTTTTGGTCGATCTACATTGCTAGGGACAATCCTAATAATGCTGTGCCTATTTGGAACGTGTGTCATCAACAGATTGGTGACCTTCGTGTGCTCCAGGGTAGAGGAGGTCCAACTCATGACCCTCTGCCTTCATTACAATCAATTGCACCCTTATGATGACCTCTGATTCTGAAACCTTGTTATGAAGGTGCCTAGCCTGTACCTAACCTAAGGTGGGCCTGGACTGTACCTAACCCAAGGTGGACCAAATCAAACAAAAAGGGGATAACATAGGGTGCAACAAGGATGGCGCTGAGGAGCCCAGGGGAGGGTGGGCCAATCTTATGAGCGCGCGAAGGCCTAAGCCAATCAAAGAACACCACCAGATTGACAGGCCTTTTGGTCCCATAAAAAACATAAAAACAAGTTGACCTTTACTATTATAGGCTTCATGCACTTCCTCTTTTCCCTGGGTTTCTATATAAGCTTGAGCGTGACTGCTAATAAACGAGTTCCTGCTTGACCTTACTCCCTGTGGTGTCTGATTGTCTTCGGGAAAGGCTGGGGGACCAGCACCGCAGCGCGCTCACCTTTCCCACCATGGACAGGGTCCCTCATTCCTTGCTAGCTGAGTACATCAACCCTACAAGGAGGAGGTGTTTGGCACCAAATGTTCAGACGTAGATTTTCAAAAGGAGTTAGGCCTAAAACTTTTCTTTGGGATAGGTGGCTCTCAGACCAGATTCACTGGCCCACCAAAATGAGGGTGGGCAGGGGAAGTGGGACACAGCCCTGGGTGGGCAGTAACTTTATAGTCTGGGGTGGGCAGGGGAAGTTTGGGAGCCTTGTCCTTCAGGGTTTGGCTGGTGACTCCATTGATCATCAGATAATTGTGAGACACCATTGGGGCTTGTCTGCCAGCATCTGATTGGCTGTTCTTTTGCGCCCATGGGCTGACTGATGCCCTGCCCCGATCTGGCCACCTGAAATCGACCTAACATCCCAAACTTTTTGGTGATATAGGGCATAGATTTCCATCTAGCTACTTACTGCTATTTATGGGGTGTTGTGCGGGAAGGGAATGTTTGGGTGTTGGTTTGTCGGTAGAAAGGTGGCTATAAGGGTGCCAAGACCATTTGGTTGCATGTTACTCCAGTGACCTCGCTCATGCAGTTTCGGGAAAACCTGAGGAGACAAGGAGTAGTCATTAGAAGGAATCTTATCACTAATATAGGAGTAAGGATGGGGTCAGTCAGGTGACAAGAATGTAGTTTAGCCATTCTGGCCAAGGGTCATTTGACTGTTGCTACCAAAGTCTCTTGCTCAGATGTCTGAGAGTTCTGACACTTTTCTCAACCAGTCCAGTTTCATTGATGTAGTAACAGCATTCCTCTTTTAGGAATATACTCGTTCCCCCTTTGTCCCCTGTCAGGAGATCTAGTGTTGGGCAATTCTGCAAGAAAACGTGGGCAATAGATGTTATCTGTCTTTGTGGGGAGGCCAAGGAAGCAGCAGATTCCTCCATTGCCTCTTGGAGTTGCTGTTATAAGGAGAAGATTCTGAGCAAACCAGATTAGGAGAACCCCCTCTAAAGGTGGCATCTAGCTTTTAAAATGGCTTATGTATCCTTAGGCTGTAGTCCCATGTGATTCTGTAAAACAGGTTATTCACTCTCCAGTTTTATTTACCTTTGAGAGAACTAATAAGCATGCATCTCAAGTAATGTTTTAAAAAAAAAAGAGCCATTGTCTTTGTTGCTAAATGTCCACGTTGGACGGAGTTTGGTTATACTCTCCTACCAGATGTTTAAGACCAACTTGATCAAAACTGATTTTGTTCCTATCTGTTGCTACAACTCAGCTGAGATTGTAGGGTCATTCTTGAGGAACTTGTGAAAAGACTCTTGACTCTTCTACCAGTTGTGCCATCTACCAGGATAGGTCAGGGTCTTGCTGACCACATGTGGCTTTGCTTGGAAGCATCAGGGACAACTCTCTGCCCAATGATCTTCCTGTCTTTGCAGCTGCACACTAGATGGCTTTATGTTCTCAAGGGTCACCTGATAGCCTTGATCAGCAGGTCATGTTACCCAGTGGCTAAGCCTGCAGAGAAGTTTTATTGTCCCCTGAGTTTTGGCTGATGAAATAGGACAAGGGCCAGAATATTGACTATTTTCCTTAACCCTTTAATTATCTTAATTTTGGTAATCTGGTTTTGGTATTAAACATCCATCAGGCCAGTTTCATCAGTCTTGAAGTGGGAATGCTAGGTTATAGTTTTATAGTTACCATTTTTGTTTAATAACAGTAGAAGTCAGCATTAGATCTTATCTGTCCTGTAGGTGATGGAATGTCTTAATTCAGGTTTTTCTGATAGAAGTAATACTTCTACAAAACACTAATAGGCAATAGTTTTTGATATAGAGAGAATGAGCGGAGAGGGTTTGGAGGAGGAGGAGGAGCAATAGCTCTAGTTGGAGGGACTATAGCTGTGGGAGAGGAGGAGGAAGAGGATTATGTAAGTAAGGGGGAACAAGAGCACATATCCCAAAAGGCCTAAACATGTGGCATATCTGATTATTTCCCTGTCCAGTGAGAGCAGTTGCACAAATAAGTAAGGATTTGAAACTCAAAAGTCCCAAAGTGTCAAGTAAAAGACCAGTCACTTATGGTGTAAGTCTTAAGAGAGTCAGGCAGGCTGAGGCCAGTACATCTCCTCAGCCTACAGGGGCACAGAACGGAACTGTTCAGGGGTCTGTGGTGTGTGCAACTTATGGACAGACCCCATGAAGAAATTATCATTTCTCATGGCCTTTCAGTATTACTCAGGTGCAAACAGTAGGAGAAAGAGGAACAGGTAGGGGGTCTGTGGCATGTGCAAATTTGAACAGACCCCCATGAGGGAGAGTGTAACCGAAAGGCCAAGGGAAATGTAAGGAATTTACCCCACTTCTGTCAGCCCAGATGAAGGGAAACAAAGTGGTATAGGAGCTTCCTGGTTTGTCTGTGGGAGAGGGTGAACCTCAACCTCAGTCGGGGAGGTCTGAAAATCCTCCCAGGTTTTGGCACCAAATGTAAAAAGTCAGAAACACGGGTCTTCAGCAGCAAATTTAAGAATCAGGCGTGGGTATTTGAAAGGAGACAGGCCTAAATGCAGCTGAGCAAAACCTTTTTATTGGGATAGGTGCTTCTTGGGCGAGATTCACCTGCCCACCAAAGTGAGGGCAGGCAGGAGAAGTAGCATATGTCCCTGGGTGGGCAGCAACTTTATATTCTGGGGTGAGCAGGGGAAGTATGGGGGCCTTGTCCTTCAGGATTTGGCTAGTGACTCCATTGATCATCAGGCAATTGTGAGACACCATTAGGACTTGCCTGCTAGCGTCTGATTGGTTTTTCTTTCATGCCCACAGGTTGCCTGATGCCCTACCTCCATCTGGCCACCTGAAATCGACCTAACAGCTATGTCTTCATAAAAGAAGCCAGTGTCCTTATCAACTTATGATCCAGTAAACCACACTGAAATCATGATTGTCACCAATGAAGGCCCTAAAAATATTGGATAAGCTGAAAAAAGAATTCAAACTAATGATTCTAAGGAAGCTACAAATAAGCAGAGCACAATGACAACTCAATGAAATTAAATGATGACAAAAACACATACATTGTGATCTAAATAAGAAATTCAACAAAGTGATAAAAGTTTTACAAAACAAATAAATCTTAGAGCTAAAAAAATTTAATCAAAGAAATAAAATACATCAAAAAGAGTTTCAACAATAAAATAGACCAAGGAAAATAATTTCTGAATTTAAGAATATATATTTTGAAACAGTTAGACAAAAAGAAAACAGGGGAAAAAAGATTTAAACAACAAAGAAATCATATCAGGCTTATATGATACTGTTAAACAAGCAAACATTCATGTAAACGTAGTTCCAGAAAGAGAGAAATGGGAAAGATATTGAAAAGCTAGGTAATGAAATAGTTGAAAACTTCCCAAGTCTTGAAAGAGATATTGCAAATGTTTATGTTCTAAATTCTTAGTCCCCAACTGGCACTATTTAGATGTGTTATGGACCTTTAGGAGGTAGAGCTTTACCTGTGGTGCTTAATTTATTGTGATAACACTCTCATACAACAGTCTGGAACCTCAGACACTTACACTTTTTCTTCTGCTTTCTGGCTCATAATATAAGCACTTTGCTCTGCCACATGCTCCCACAGAGATGTGCCACCACTTCTGAGGACATAAGATTGGGACCAGTCTCATACTGGAAAATTCTGAACCATGAGACAAAAGGAACCTTTCTCTTTATAAGTCAATTATCTTAAGTATTTGGCTGTTGTTATGGTTTGGAATTGAGGTATTACCCTAAAGCTCATGTGGGACAATGCTGGAAGGATCAGAGGTGAAAGGATTGGGTTATGAAAGGTTTAGCCCCATCCATGAGTTAATCCCCTAATGAGGATTAACTGGCAACTAAAGGCAGGTAGAGTGTGACTGGAGAAGCTGGGTCATTGGGGGTGTGCCTTTTGGGGTATATACTTTTAATTTGGAGTGGAGTCTTTCTCTGCTACCTGACTATTGTGAACCACTTATCTCCACCACACTCTCCAAGTCCCTAGGAATGGAGCTGGCCTTCTATGGACTAAGATCTTGAAACCATGAACCCCTAAATAAACTTTTCCTCCTAGAATTGTTCTTGTGGAGTTATTTAGTCACAGAAAAAAGAAAGTCTGATTGAAACAGTTTGATTATAGTGGCAGAAATCTGGCTAGGTTAGATCTGGACACTTATATCCAGTAAGTTCAAAAGAACCCAAGACTCAATTCCAAAATAACTTCTCTGAGGCATGTTGCTGTTGAACTATCAAAAGTAAAAGACAAATAATTTTCTAAAATAAATCAGATAAAAACCATTATGTGACACATAAAGGGAACCCCATTAGCGTAACAAATGTTTCTTAGAAAACCTTTATATGCCAGAAGAGCCAATGTTCAATGTGCTAGGGCCAGGAAAAAAAAAACCCTGCTATACAAGAATATAATACCTGGATAAAAAAATCTTCTTTACTACAGGGGCAGGAATGGTGACTCAGTGGTTATGGTGCTTGCCTGGCATGCACAAGGATGAGGGACTGAACCCCAGCACCACATACACAACTAAGTGTTGGAGCAACAAAAGTCACATGAAAAAACTAAATAAAATTGATTTTGTCCTCTCTCTCTCTCTCTCTCTCACTGTCCCTCTCTTTTAAAAAAATCATATTACTATGAGAACCACTAAAAATTAGTGACTAAAACATTAGTCAGTTGGAAAGCAAAAAAGAATATACAAAGCAATCAGAAAAAATATTAACAGTATGTCAGAAGTAGGTTTCTGCTTATTATTAATAAACATTAAAGCAGGTAGATTACATTTTCTAATCAAAGTCTCAGTAAATTTTAGAAAGTCTAAATCATATCATGTATCTTTTGTGACCACAAAAGTATAACATCACAAACTAGCAAAATGAAGACCAGTGGAATTTACATAAATACATAGAGATTTAAAAACATACTCCTGGAAAACCAAAATGTCCTAGAAAAAAAATAAAAGGTGAAATCAAGAAAATTCTTGAAACAAATGAGAGTTAATACATAATATACCTAAACCGAGAGATATTGCAAAAGAAGCACTTAGAAGGAAATTTATACCAATAAATAAATGAACAAAAACATAAAAAATGTAAAAGACCAAGAGTAGCTAGATCAAAATAATTCCAAAATGAAAAGAAATGGTAATAAACATCAGAGCAGAAATAAATAAAAATAGAGATTGAAGAATAATAAAATATGTCAATGAAGCAAGCAATTGATTTTTCAAAATTGTAAAACTGACAAACCTGTAGCAAATACTGGATAAAAAGAAATAACCCCAAATTAAATAAAATCACATATGAAAAAAAGAGACATTATAGCTGTTAGTATACAAAGGATCATTGAGGAATATTAAGAACAAACATAGGCTGAGAAATTGATAAACCTGGAAGAAATGTATACATTCTGATACATATAAAATCTGCCAAAATAGAACCAGAAAGACACAGACATAATGTTTAGCACACTAATAATGAAACTGAATTCAGAATAAGACGTATGAAATTCCTAGACCGCATAATATGCCATTTCTAAATCCTATGAAATTTAAAGAATGGACATCAAATTCTTTTCAAAGTATTTCATATATTGAAAAGGAGAGAACTCTAGCAAAGTTATTCTCTCAGGTCAGCACTGTCCTGATACCAAATGAAAAAAAAGGGCAAAACAGAAAAGTAAAAACTTACAACCAGCATATCTGATGAATATGGATGTAAAAGTTTACAACCAAATACTAGCAAACTTGGACTGGGTGTGTGGGTCAGCAATGGAAGATTTATTTAACATGCAAACAGGCTCAAGGACCTGGTTTCATTCCTCCACATCTCAAAAAAGAGAGAAAGAAAGAGGAAGAAAAGCCAAGAAGATTATCAGATGGGTGTCCCAAGGATAAAAGGATTCAATGTATGCAAACTGCTGAAAATAATACAGCACATCAACAATAAGGAAAAAAGATACGGTCATCTCAATGTATGCAGGAAAAGTATTTAATAAACTTTCATAAACCTTCATGATAAAAATTGTAAACAAATTATTTATACAAGAAACATTACAATAAATGCTTTATATACCAAACCCATGATGAATGTCATACTTAATGCAGTACAGCTGAAGTCATCCCCTAGAAGTTCTGGGAAAAGTCACCACACTTATTCAATATAGTATTGGAAGTTTGACCCAGAGAAATTAGGCAAGAGGAATAAATAGCAGCATTCTAATTAGAAAGGAAGAAATAAAATTATTTTATTTGCAAAACCTTGGTTTTGTGTATTAATAAAAAATGGAAGACTACATCAAAAATTTGTTAAAATTGTTAAACAAATTCTGTGAAGTTGCTGGATACAAAATCAAGGTACAGAGCACAGTAGGATATTTATAATCCCAATTCTGAACCTTCTGGAAAAAAAGTCAAGAAAGTATTCTCATTAACAGTGGCTAGGAAAAAAATTTTATGATTAAATTTAGACAATGAAGTAAAATATCTCTACAGTAAAAATTATAAAACATGAAAACAATTGAGGAGAATACAAAAAAACAGGCATAATGATCAGGAATGGAAGATTTTAAATTGTAGAAAAATATAATAAAATTCATATGTAATCACAACCTGCCCAATGCTCAAAGCAATCCTGAGCAAAGAACAAAGCTGAAAGGATCACAAAAACTGAATCAAAATATATTTCAAAGCCATAGTAAACAAAGCAGCGTGAGTCCAGTTTAGAAAATGATAGGTAGACCAATAGAACAGGAAAGAGAAAACAGAAACTAACCCAAGTACAGCCAAGTGGCAAACACAACAAAACTTGTGTTGGAAACAGGAAAGTCTTTTCAGAAAATCTTGAAAATAAAGACTAAAGAAGTCTTACACTTTCTTAGTTCAAAGTCAACAGCAAATCAATACTGAAGAAGAGAATGTGGTACAGAAATATTGACAGACACGTAGATTAGTGTAATAGATTTTAGAAACTGAAAAATATATACACATTTAGGCTAATTGATTTTTTGTACAGGTTACAAAGCAATAATTGAAAGAGTTAACAGTTTTTTAACAAATGTGGCTGGAAATCTGAATGTTCACATGAAAAAGATAAAAAAATGGTCCTTTTACCTTCCACCATTTACAAATTTCTATTCCAAAATCTGTGTAATATTCATGTCTGAGCAGGTTTCTCATAATCTATCTGTTTCAGGCTTTTATGCTGAATGTTTTAACAAGAAAATCCAATTCAGTCTCTGAACTAAATCAAAATTCCTTGAGTTTCGATCAGGGTGTACAACATAGGGCAAAGCAGGGTCTCAGGTCCAGACTACAATGAGCATTACATTCTCATGTTACCCAATGATTATGGAAGATCTTTCCTCACAGTGCCCTGGGTGGAACTAAGAGGAATGCAACATTAATTGTTCCAAAATGGGTTATAGTACAAATATTGTCTTCCATACTAAAACTTTCTAAAGAAGTCTTATACTTCTGAATTACTTCTGAGATTTTTTCTCTCCAAATGAAAAGAAGTCTTTTTATTCAATGTATGGGGAATGGAATGATATAATATATGCAAAATATGCAACAGGAGAAAATACAATCTTTGCAGATACCAACAAGTTGCCTATAATTAAGAAGAAAGTGAGGAAATTGAAAGATCAAAATGAGTATGAGTCTCACTTCCTTTGGAAGGCTGTCACTTTTAATTTAAAAATCATACACATTGATGCAGCAAGGAAAGCAAAGCACAGACTTGAAGAAAGACACAGAGAAAAAGTCCGAAAAGGAAGGAGAGGGAAATTCAGTGGGAGACAAGGTTATTCTATGATGATGGAGAATATTGGTTTATTACTGAAATGTCTTGGTGCAGCAAAACATTAGGTTGGGAAACACCAGAGTTTACAACTGATTACCAACCAGGGCAAGTCATCCTAATTAAGCAACAATATTCCTTTGAGAGAAACCTATCACTCCCTTCTTACTGCAATGATTCCAATTTCTGGAATACTGGACTTTCTAGCACAGATGAAATTAAATTTAATTAAATTAATTAAAGCAAAGAAAGCTTTTCTTTCTCTATAGAAGTTAAAAATTTTTACTGCAATCCTGAGAAAATGTTAGGTTTTGAAACATGATGTCTGCTCTTTTTCCAGACTCCATACTTCAAAAAGTATGTATAAACCTGAAATTTCACACTTCGCACTCTAGTTCTGCTGTTAAGACATGACATTCAACTTCTTATTTCCGAGTTCAAAGATTCTTGGGTTTTATATGTACAAATATATACATACAAATCTGTTGGCAGATCTTTTATAAATACTCCATCTGCTGTAAATATTGTTTCCTTAGAGTTGTTCTAGAAAATTAGTGTAACGTATTAAAATCAAGTGTTAGGAAGTTTCATGGTTTTTCCTATGATAACTTTCATTTTGGAAAACTATTACTAAATTGTATCTGAACCTGGATTACAGTTTAATTATACTCAGTGCTTCTTTTTTTTTTTTTTTTAAGAGAGAAGGACAGTGCGAGAGAGAGAGATAGACAGAGAGGATCAATTTTTATTTAGATTTTCACATGGCTTTTGTTGCTCTGACAGCTAGTTGTGTACGTGGGTGCTGGGATTTGAACCAGTGTACTGGTGCATGCCAAGTAAGCGCCATAACTGTGTAGCTACCGCTCCAGCCTCTACTCAGTACTTCTTAAGGTGTCACAAAGCAATTTTTTTCAAATTTTTTAAAAATTAAAATAATTAAATGAATCCTGACACACTATAGCCTGAATTAACTTTTAAAACATTATCAAAAAATTGAAGGCAATTAAAACACCACATATTGTATTATACCATTATACCAGAAATAAGAAAACCTACATAGAGAGAAAGTAAGTTAGAGTAGAATGGATTAAGGTATAAAGTTTATCCCTAGCATGTTAAAATGTTCTAAATTTAGTTTCAATGCTTCATGTACAATTCTGAGATTGTACTATGGACTACTAAACTACATGTTTAAAATAGATGAATTGTATGATACATGATTATATGTCAAAAATGTATGCAAAAGAAAATTTAATAATGGTATTCAAAACCATGCTTATTATAGCAGGATTATGGCTGTATTTCTAGTTCTGTCAAGGATGCTACATAAAAAAGTAAGATCTTACTTGCAACTGTTCTCAATACTGTTTTAAAAATCTCTAGAATAATATATGTGACTTATATGTGTAAGTATATCAACCCTTAATTGCAGGACAACACTTACAGTCATAAAAGAATTATTGCACATCTACCTTTTGATTTTTCCACTTTTCTGTTTATACGTGTATATACCTTGGCATGTACAAGTTATATTCTAGCTACTTGATGTTTCTCCTTGGATATCAGCAATAACATAGGGATCACAGTATGAAAGAAAGAGCTCATTTTACCAGGACATATAGGAAACTGATTGCAGTTCTACTTACAGCTATAGTTGAATAGTTACTTTGGTTCCTTCAGTTGTGAGAAGGTGCTGGTTTAACCAATGCAAATAAACATCAGATCAATGTAAAGACAATGTTTGATGAACTTGTCCAGATAGTTCACAGAGTGGATATGAGCACCTGTTCTCTGGATACAAGTCAGACCCTTTCTTCAGAAAACAAGTGGTTTCATGAAAAATATTGACATAATAGTAATAATCAGAAACATAGACTACTACTTACAAAGGGGAACCTTAATGTAACCAAAAATAAGTCCTCAATCTCCAAGTAGCAGTAACAATCACTGAGTCTTTGATATGACACCATTATGGGTGGTGATGTGCAAACTACCTGCTCAGAGTTCTCTCACTATGGAGGAGCCATCCATTTGTTCTTGCAATAGACACTTACTCTGGAAGTAGATTTGCCTTTAAGGCATGAGGTGTTCCTACCAATACTACCATCAATGAACTTAGAGAATGCCTTATCCATCATCATAGAATTTCAGCTAGTATTAATTCTGATCAGGAAACTCATTTCACAGTAAATGGAGTATGATAATTGGCCCATGCTAATAGAACCCACCATAAGTTCAAAGTTTGCTTGATAGTACAGTAGAATTGCCTTTTTAAGACTAGTTACATTGCCAACTAGGTGGCAATAGCTTACAGGAGGAATACTTCAAGGTTCTTTAAAAGGTTTTACAGTGCACATTACAGCGACACAGCAATATCTATGTTCATAGCAGCTCAGTTTACAATAGCAAAATTATGGAAACAACCCAGATGTCCCTCACTGAATGAATGGATCCAAAAACTGTGGTACATATATAGCATGGAATTTTACACAGCAATTAGAAACAATGATATTGCTGCCTTTGAAGGTAAATGGATGGCTATGGATGAAACCAAGAACTGAATGTCTTCACTCATCTGTGGAGGCTGGAACTAGACCCTGGCCATTGAGAAAAGAGGTCTATTATCATGTGTTAAATCAGGATAAATTGTAATGTTACACAACCTAATACATTTTTAGAAATGTTTTGGGAAGGGGAAGGGAGGGATAAGGGTGGGTAATTGGGAGGCACTCTTGGGGGTAAATCTAATCTTCAGAATCTATATTCATATGATATTATTTCATTAAAACTTATATGATTGTTCAACAAATAAATTTCTCAATAAAAAAACTCAGGAAAAAAAAGATTTTACAGCCTCTGAATCAAGATTCAATACGTAGTACTGTTTCTACTATAGACAGATTCACAGTCCAGGAATCACAGATTTGAAATAAGAGTGTTACTACTTACATCACAATGATGGAGGATCAAGATTCATATTATTCCTTTTGAAACATGCAACCTACACCAAGAAGGCAGTCTCTCATTTTCAGAGCCAAGCCGAGAAATAAGAGATGCCAACTGACTAAGTTAAATGTCACAGCACACTGACAAAAATTCAGTGGCTTCTCCATTCATGAGGCATTCTCGTAGTTGCTGTAACTTTTGATGGGATTCCAAAGTTCCATTAAAGTTGTCTCAAAACAGGTTTTAGTCAGCATATTCATTGCTTTTGTGGAAGGATTGTTTTAGAGTTTCAAACATTACAATTTTTAGTCAGTCATGGTCCCACTATTTTTTCGTAAATAATATTTCAGTGGAGCAAGCCATGTCCCTTCTTTATCATATAGTCTATGACTGCTTTTGTACTACATTGGCAAAGTTGAGTAGTTGCAAGTGTCCATAAGCCTTGTGATTTCTGAAATATATACTACCTCAAATGTTAAATGAAATTTCTCCTCTTCCTTCTCATAAGAAGCAGATTTATTACTTCTTCTAACTTATCTATAATTTGAAGGCAATTTTCAAAAAAAAAATACTTTATTTAAATGGATTTCCATGTCTAATTAAAATAATAATGATTTTAAATATATGAATGAAATTTATATATTTCCATTCTATTCTTTTTAGAATGGATGTTTTTATTTTTGTTTTGTAAATTAGATATTAGATATTTATAAAATTATTATCATTTTTAAAGGTTTTCTTTTATCTTTGCAAATAACAATGGGAACATCATTTCTTTGTTAATTGTAATACTTGGTGTTTATGTCTGTATGGAGTTTATTCCTTTATTATGATATTGTTGGCATATGAAAATATTTTTTAGACTCTTTGATGCTATTTATTGACATTTTCTCTCAGAATACTTCTGTTTTTATGTACTTCTGAAATTAATAAGACAAGTAATAATACAAAGTTACATCAGAGATAAATGATTTTCATGTGTAAATTCTTAACCTTAAAAAGGCTGTTCATGGCAAGACTTGGGAGAATGATCAGTAAGTAATCTAGTAATGACTTAGTTTACTAGCAAAATTGAATGTATAGATTTAACATTTGGATAAGATAGCTGAATCTAAAGTGTCCATTCGTTTTTCGGGATGAGAAAATTTTAGTAATTTTGCTGTTACTTAAATCAGCTAGTTGCTTCTAATCTATAAGCAATCAGGGTAATTTAGTTTGTTGACTATGCTTCACTTTCTGCTGTCAGAACTTGTGAATGTAATATTTTTGAACCTCCAAATATTTGTAATTATGGATTTAAATTTCAGTATCAAAGATTAAAGTGTTACATGGCAAGAGCCTACCATGGAGCTGAGGCAGCCATGGTAGTCCTTCCTAAGCCATACTTACAATTATGCCAGAAAGATTTCAGATATAACATATTCATTAGCAGAAATGAGTTTATTAGAATAAAAAGGAAATGGGTTAAAAGTGAATAATCTCAAGGGAAAGAGTAGGTCCTCTCAGAGAGGAGAAGGATGACTGTCCAACCTTTCCTCCAGTTTTATTGGGGTCCCAGAGAAGTTTCCAGAAAGTTCCACCTAGGTCTACCTTTTGACTTCTGACTGACAGCAAAATGACATTAGACTTTCAAGTCACCACTGTGCATGGTAAACTTCCAGTGCAACTTAGGTCACTTTGACCCATGCTGACATATTCTTACCGGAATGTGTTCTCACAGAATTGTGTAATTATGGGGAATTATCCTTATCTCCCTGAATTCTACAACCTCACCTGTGTAAGGGTCATGAAAGTCCACCCCTCCGGGGTATTTTGTGTTCTTTTTATCAGCATTTTGGGCTGCGTTTCTCCTGCAGATAACAAATTATTTGCTGAATATAACATATTCTACTGATTTAACCCCAAAAGAACTGCAGGTAAATTGTCTTTTAAAAGAAAACATGTAGGAGCAGCACAGTGGATACAATTTATAGAATTATCCCCTTCATCTCACCTTCCCAGTGTTCTTGTCTGTTTGGTCATTTATCATTCCACCCATCAAGAACTTTGAATCCCTAAATTCTTATAAAATATGTGGGCATTGTTTTATCTGACTGTTTCTTGTTCAGAGAGGGTGAAATTAGAGGGAGTGACTTGAAGTCATTATTTTATGTTAGATGGATTATGAACAATTAAGGGTATTTAGCATCAGAGCAATTCAGAGGGCTATTGTGGCAGTTGGTAGGCGACTTAGACATACATAAGGCAAAGATCATGCTAAGACAATGAACAAGACACTGAAGTATTGTATTTTGTAAACATTTTGCACAAAAATTCAGTAGCTTTTTTTTTAATCAGCTAATCCTTGAAAACTATAATGATAGTAACTCGTAAATGTTTAAGCAACATGCCATTTATTTGTGTGTGGAGGGCATTAGAAACAGCAGAGTTGTTAGAAATATGGAGCAGTGGCTCAGCAGTTGAAGTGCTTGCCTGACATGTGACCTGGATTCAAACTCCAGCACCACACAGAGAGCTAAGTGTTAGAGAAATAAAGGCCAGATGGTAAAAATAAATAGAATTGATTCTATCTTTATCATTCTTTCTCTCTCTCTCTCTTTTCTTTAAAAAAAAAAAAAGAAATATACACATAGCCTGGTGCAGGTACCCTCTTAAGCTATAATTAAGATACCTAATGCTATCTGAATAAGTGCAATAGTTTTTCTTTTTTATTTTGAATTACTTTTTCTGTTTAGTAGAGGGATCCCTTTAGATGTATTACTTAGAGCTCTCTAAGAGAGGGCTGATGCAAATGTATATACAAGTTCAGTTCTCACAATTAGATGTCTTTCTTTAGCTATACTTTTCTGCTGGGTGTTTAAGACAAAGTTGGTAAAAAATCAACCATGTTGGGCTGGATTGGTGACTCAGCAGTTATGGTGCTTGCCTAGCAAGCAAGTTCAAACCCCAGCACTACATACACAACAAGTCTTAGACCAACGAAAACCACATGATAAACTAAATAACAAAACAGTTCTCACTTTTTTTCTCTCTCTCTGTCCCTCTTTCTAAAAAAAAAAAAAATCAACCATGTTCCTTTCTACAGATAGTCCTAACTTCCTTTTTTTTCTGAGAAAAAGTGCAAAATGTTTTCATGTTTTTACATCATCAATTTTTTAACAAATCAGGCTTTCCTAATTATCTTCACAAAAATATATTTAAATACATTTTCACCTCTATTTGAGTTACTTTTATCTAATTACAAAGCATTAAATGACATAAATTCTCAGTTAAATTTTTATTTTTATATAAATCTGAGTTATTACAAAAAATTCTTACTACTTTAGTTTGGTGAATACCAACTTGGTAAAGTGTTTTCATATGCTTTAGATTTTAAAAGATTCAAATTCTTGGTGTTATGGTTTAGATATGAGGTGCCCCCCAAAAGCTCATGTGAGACAATGCAAGAAAGTTTGCAGTGAAAGGATTGGGTTATGAGTGTTTTAAACTATTCAGTGTATTAATCCCCTGATAGGGATTACCTGGGTGGCAATTGTAGGCAAGGTGAGGCTGTAGGAGATGTGTCATTGGGGTCGTGCCTTTGTTCCTAGAGAATGGAGCTCCGTCTGTCCTGAGATGCTTTCTTCCATCACACTCTTCCAACATGATGTTCTTCCACAACTAGGGCACAGATGAATGGAGTCTGCTATCTATGTGGATTGATGACTCTGAAACTGTGAGAGTCAAAATAAACTTTTACTTCCCCAAAATTGTTCTTGTCAAGGTTTTTGATCACAGCATTGAAAAAGCTGACTGGAACACTTGGAAAACATGAATACATCTAATATACAAAGAAACCAGTAAAAATTAGCATCACATTTTGGAGAGATCCTTATATTAACTTACTTTTAGCATTTCTTTAAGAGAGGAGGGATAGTGAGAGAGAGAGAGAGAGAGAGAGAGAGAGAATCAACTTTTATTCAGTTTTTCATGTTGTTTTCATTGCTCCAACACTTCGTTGTGTGCATGGTGCTGGGAAACGAACCTGCGTCCTTGCACACACCAGGTAAGCATGATACCACTGAGCCACTGCTCCAGCCCTTACTTTTAACTTTTAAAATAAAATTTAGAATTCATAGTGTTGAATAACTATAATCACATTTCTATGTAGGCTAGCAATACTCTCAGAAAATCCACATATTTGGAAGGGCTATAATTAGAGGTATATATGTTAACTATTGCTTTATCTTCTTGATGTAGTATTCCTTTTACTAACATGCCTTGTCCTTCTTTATCTCTTCTAATTTTTTATCAAAAATTACTTTGTTGAATAAATGTTACAACACCAGACACCAGCATTTTATTGGAGGGCAAATGCCTTGCATGTTTTTTGACACCTTTCACTTTGATCTGTGTCTATTTTTGGCTGAAGTAGTATATTGTTGAAATTTGTTTTTTAGATTCAGTCTGCTAATCTGTGTCTTTTGATTTAGCATTTAATCCAGTTACATTCATTGTTAGAATAGTTATGTGATTTTGGTTCCCTTGCATTGTGGCGTTTGCTGTGTTTTTGTGCCATCTTGGATATCTTTCAGTGAGTTAAGTTTTTATTGATTTTCCTCTGATTATGTGCTTTAGGAGTTGTTATTTTGTTCCTCTGTTTGAAATTTGTCATTGAGTAATCTTTGTAGAGCTGATTTTGTGTTCATGTATGATGCTACGTTATTCTTATCACAGAAGTATTTTATTTTCCCATTAAATTTAAAACTGAGTTTCAAGGTATAGCATTTTTGTCTGGCAATTATTTTCTTTCAATACTTGAAAACTATCATTCCATGCACTCCTAGTATTTATTGTCTGAGTTGAAAAATCATTAGTAATCCTTCTTAGTCTGCCTCCAAATGTGTTTGGCATTTTTCTCTTACTTTTGTTAAATTGATTCCTTGATTTCTCTGTTATTCACTTTTTATATGATGTGTCTTAGTGAGTTTCATGTGGTTAGGTCTATTTGGTGTCCTATAGGTCTCTTGAATTTTAATTTATGGATCAATTCTGATATGGGGAAATTTTCCTTTGGCTAGCTCATTGAGGTTTTTATGCCATTTCTTTGTTGTTCTGTGTTCTCCCCTATCCCAATTCCTCTCAGGTTATGTCTTCTATTCTCATCCCATATTCTTGGAAGTTCTGATCATGCTCAGTTCTTTTTGTTTGTTTGTTTGTTTTTCTGGTTTTTGTCTATCCTACTTTAATTCAAGAATGCTCAGCCTGTCTTCATTTTCTGATGTTCGTTCTTCAAGAGCTGAAGTTCTTTTATCTATTGAGTTTACTCTGATATTAATATCTTCCATTGACCTTTTAATTTGGTTGACTGTGTTTTTCAATTCTAAGAGTTCTGCTATGTCTCTTTTCAGAATATTTAGTTCTTTACTAAAGTTATCTCTCAGCTCCTGATAGTGCTGTCTTATTTCCTTCCTTATTTAATTCTTTGATTGTTTTAATAGATTGTTTGAACTTTTTTCTAGGTTTTCATCTAGGTCCCCACCCATGGACTCCATGGCTACGTAGTTGTGCATTTGAGGTGGAGAATTGCTTCCATTTTTCATAATTTTTAGTACCATGGAGTGGGGCCTGTGAGCCCTCTTTGGTTATTATACTTTGGGGATTTGTTGATGAGTAGTGAAATTTTTTCTCTTTGGTAACTTGGACTGGGTGCAATTTGGGAAATAGAATTTATCAGCAGGTTTCCCAACCTGTGGTTAATTATTGGCCTTTTCAATTTCTAATACCTCACAAGATAAGGCAAAAGAGATAATATGAGCAATCAATGGGTACAATAAACAGTGTTAACCTATTTTCTTTTTTCCTTCTGTAACTGTTACCATGTTAATTACCATATACAGCAGAATGGTAGCATTAGTAACTATCCTTGATTACAACACTATTAGCCATCAGACTATAACTGGATTAAAAGCAATCAAGCATTATCAAATTTGGAATTCACATCAGATTTCCCTTAATGCCCTCGATTAGCATAAATAGACAATATGATATATTAAAGGATAAAATAAACAATGTTGAACTGGTTAATCTGTTCCTTTTGTAGTCAATGCACTCTTAATTATCACCTATGGGAGGAAAGATGTGATTAGTGTTTATCTCTAGGTGGAGCTAATTGATGTTAAGCTTATAGACATATGAAAGTAAAGAACTGAGGTAGGAAGGTAGGCTGTCTTGTGATTGTGAAACAAGAGTAGAGAGAGTATAGACATGCTGTAAGAATATTCTGATTACAAAAAAATAAAAAGCAAACAAATAAAATTTAAAAAAGAACAAAAGAAGAAAGAGAAAGCAGGAGAGACTAGGAGAAAGATGTAGGGGGATTGAGAGTTAGAAGAATAGGATTTGGCTATTGTCTGAGAATATGAAAGATGTGGGTAATGGAGAAGCAAACTAATAGGGGACTATACAAGCCCTGGCCATAGGTGGTGTGGCAAGTACTAATACTTACATTAAAGCAAGTGTTCAAGGAAAAAGTAAGTCATTAGTAAGTAGAAATAAGAAACATGTCCACAACAACAACACTATCTACAAACAAACACCCACCCCCCCACACACACACACAAAGTTCAAACTCTGATGTGTGGCTTTGAAGTGGCCTCTGCTGGTTACCAGTAAAGTCCAACCAATTATCCCAGAATGTTGTCCCAGAGTCTGGAGGCTTGTGACTTTGGGAAGGGGAGGGTGAGATGGGGGGAAATTAGGCAGTAAGCATAGGCAGAATGATAGGGGTCAGTAAGGAGGAAATTGGCTGACAATCATTTTTCTCTCAGAGAGCAAAGAGCATCTGCTGTTACAACCCCTATGCTAACAAAACCTTCTGCTAACAAAGATGTTTCAGACACAGGCATCTCCACTGCTAATAAAGGTGTTTGTGGGACCAGGACAAAAGACTAGGTCAGACCAGAGCTTCTAGACCCTTCTCCCGTGCATGGAGGAGGGAAGACAATGATTAATTAAAAGGGGAGAATCTTGAGAGACTATAAGAAAGATGAGCCAGACCCCCTCTGTACATTCCTAGCTCTGAGATTACCTTCTCCAGGAGAAGTCTCTTCTTTCTATCCTTTCTTAAATAAATTTTGCTCCACTTCCTTGATGTACTTCAATTGAATTTTTGACCCAACACCCACAAAACCAGCATCAGTTGGGGGCTTGTTCAGTAAGAACCCTACTGAAGTAACCTCTCTGCAAGGTGCAGCTTGCATCTTTCTATCTCTTCCTTTTGTAGGACAATAAACTGGGCATTCATTCATCACTTAAATGCAATTAGCATGACCACCAGTTTTAAGTCTCAGATGACAGATTTCACTTCCTTTTATAGTTCCTAATCCCTTGCCTTTAGATCAGGCATGTTAGGCTCTCTAAGGGTGATTTCCAGCTTTGCTGTCCTGGCTTGTAGTATGTCTGTCTTTAGTAGACTGTTGCCTCCTGATCCTGGTTAATATTGGATGTGAGAAGTTCAGTAAAGGAGTCAAGCAACTGAGAGATTCTGGCCAAGGCAACTCAATGGTGGATCTTAAGGCTGCTCCCCAGAACTCCTCTCCTGACAGTCCTTTGAGTTCTCTGCTCTGAGACTCCCTTCTCCTGGAGAAGTCTCTTTTTATCCTTTCTTAAATAAACTCTGTTATGCTTGCCTTGGTGTCCTTCTGTTTCAATCTTTGACTCAGGAGGAAATGAATCCAACATCCACAAAATCTGCATCAAGAGGAGGGGGTTGCCATGAGGTGACTCTTTCACTCCCTGATACAATTATGTGGGCTACACTATTCAGGCTCCTGTCTCCTGTTCAGCTGAAGTTGCCCTCAGGTCATAGAGGGATCTGAAAGATGGTAATGACAGTCCAAAACAAAGTTCCATCCAGCTTTGCCTGTATGCTAAAAATGACTGCAGCCCCATGCCACTTAGGGCTGGAAGGAGCTACACTGTTCTCTCCTCCAAAACAGAGATGCCACAGAGTTGTCCCAAGTTAAACCCAAACCAGAGCTCCTTTTTGTACTCTGCTTATCCACAACAGACTGTAGGATTCTGACAGGACTGTAGGTAAATCTGTTTTAAGTTCCCATCTCCATTTCCCTAACTATTTGTCAGAAATGGCTGCAGCCTGATCTCCTTACAAGTGGGAGGGGGAGTCTGACTTGCTTCTCCAGAGCAGAACAGCTTTTATATGTGAAGTCAGTCTCCCCATGGCCAAAGGGATCAGACTGACTTGATCAGCATATCCCCCACTCCTGCATTCAGGGACATTGGTGGTCACTGGCAACCAGCTATATCTGAATTAGTTCCTTTTTTCTGCTTGCTATACCCAAGTCTCCAAGTCACAAATTTCCCTCTGATCCCGCCTTATGTTCACCAAATATTTTCCAATATATATACCTTGCAGGAAGGTAATTTCCTGGTATTTCTTCATTTCAAGTCAAAGAGAGTGCCCAGGTGCCACTTCTCTGCAGCCACCATCTTCTAAATCCCACCATAATAGATCTTATAAAGCATCCTTGAGCTTTGGGATCTGGCAGAGTCAACCTATGTAGATACCCTGTCATTCTGTCTGTCTCCTCCTTTCTCTAGTTTGGAACTAATATATTGAGAAAGCAGAGTTCCAGAATGAAAGAAAAGCAAAAAGAGTCATTTATGTGCCAGAATGCCATGATTTAAAAATTACACTTTTTTTTTTGCATTAGGAAAAAAATTTTTTAATTTTAATTTTTTTTATTTTTGAACAACCATACAAGTTTTTAACAAAATAATATAAAATGTGTATAGATTCTAGATATTACAATTACCCCTAGGAGTGCCCCCCCAATTACCCACCCTTATCCCTCCCTTCACCTTCCCACAATATCTCTGAAAAAGGATTATGTTGTATAGCATTACATCTTATCTGGATTTAACACATGATAATAGACCAACTTTCTCACTGGCCAGGGTCTAGTCCCAACCTCCACAGATGAGTGGAGACAATCGACCATTAGTTCTCTGGGTTAAGCTGATTTTACTCAGCATAATTTCTTTCATAGCCATCCATTTGCCTTCAAAGGCTGCAATATCATTGCTTCTAATTGCTGTGTAA
>PVKS010033249.1:5548-21967 GCA_004027875.1 Aplodontia rufa
CCTTAATGCAGTTTTGATTTGCAGTTCTTTGATTGTTAATGATGTAAAACACTTTCTCATATCTTTTGGTGTTTTGAGCTTCCTCTGTTAAGAAGTTTCTGTTTAGTGCCTAGTCCATTTATTGATTGGAGTATTTGTGTTTTTTGAGTTCTTTGTATGTTATGGATATTAGCCCCCTGTTGGAGAGGTAGCAGGCCATGATTTCCTCCCATTCCGTAGGCTCTCTTTTCACACTCTTGACTAATTTCTTAGTTGTGCAAAAGCTTTTTAGTTTAATGGCATCCCACTCACTGATTCTTGGCTTTAATTCTTGTGCTATGCGAGTTGTGTTAAGGAAGTCAGTGCCTTCACCTATATGGTGGAGTGTTGATCCTATTTTTTCTTCTAACAGTGGTAAGGTAGCTGGTTTAATTCCTAATACTTTGATCCATTGTAATTTGATTTATGTGTAGGGTGAGAGATACAGATCTAATTTCAATTTTCTGCATGTGGTTGTCCAGTTTATCCAGCAATATTCATTGTATAGGCTGTCTTTCCTCCATGTGCTCTCTTTCTCTCTCTCTCTCTCTCTCTCTCTCTCTCTCTATATATATATATATATATATATATATACGTATACATGCATACACATGCATACACACATATATTTTAAGAGTGAGGGGGACAGAACAAGAGAGAGAGAAGGAGAGAATCAATTTTATTTAGTTTTTCATCAGGCCTTTGTTTCTCCAATACTTAGTTGTGTATGTGGTGCTAGAGTTTGAACCCATGTCCTTGCACATGCCAGGCAAGTGCTTCAACTGCTGAGCCAACACTCCAGCCCTATATTTTTGCCCCTTTGTTGAATGCCAGACAGTTAAAGATTTGTGGGTTTGTCTCTATGTCTGTGTCTTATTCTGTTTCATTAGTCTTCATGCCTATTTTCATGCAAATATCACACTTTTTTTTAATTACTACAGCTCTATAGTATAATTTCAGGTCAGGTATTGTGATCCCTCCTATTTTATTTTATTTATTTATTTTTTTGCTTAGTAGTGCTTTGGCTTTTCTGGGTTTCTTATTTTTCCAAATGAATTTGAGAATTGATTTTTCTGTATCTGTGAAGAATGACATTGGCATCTTTGTGGGAATTGTGTTAGATCTGTACAGTGCTTTCTGCAGAATGGCCATTTTGACTATATGGATTCTGCCTAACCTAGAACATGGGATGTATTTCAATCTTCTCGTGTCTTCTTCAATTTCTTTCTTCAACATTCAATAGCTTTCATTTTACTTTGTCAGATTAATTCTCAAGGGTTTTATTCTTTTTGAGGTTATTGTGAATGAGATGGATTTCCTGATTTCTTCTTTGGTAGAATTGCTGTTGGAGTATATGAGAGACATTGATTTATGGGTGTTGATTTTGTGTCCTGACACTTTGCTGAATTCATTTATAAGCTGTAGAAATCTTCTAATGGAGGTGTTTGGGTCTTCTAGGTATAAGGTCATATCCTCAGCAAATAGAGATAGTTTAACTTCCTCTTTTCCTATTTGAAACCCTTTAATTTCCTTCTCTTGTCTGATTGCTCTGATAGGGTTTCAAGGACTAAACTGAATAGGAGTAGTGAGAGAGGATAGCCTTGTCTTGTTTCCAAGTTTAGTGGAAATGCTTTCAGTTTTCCTCCATTAAGTATAATGTTGCCTGTGGGTTTGTCATAAATGGTCTTGACAAAATTAAGATAAGTTCTTTTGATCCCTATCTTCTCCAGAGTTTTGAGCATAAATGGGTATTGGATTTTGTCAAAGGCCTTTTCTGCAACAATTGAGATGATCATATGATTTTTGTCTTTAATTCTGTTTAAGTGATGAATTACCTTTACTGATTTACATATGTTTAGCCAGCTCTGCATGTGTGGAATGAAGCCCACTTTATTATGATATTTTATCTTTTTTGATGTGTTTTTGGATGCAGTTTCCTAGGATTTTTTTAAAAGAATTTTTGCGTCTATATTCATTAGGGAAATTGGTCTGTGGTTTCCTTGATGTGTCTTTGTGGGGTTTTGGTATCAGGTTTATGGTTGCCTCATAAAAAGTGGGAGGGTTCCATCCCTTTCACTTTCATGGAATAGCTTACTAAGGAGAGGGTTAATTCTTCTGTAAAGGTCTGGTAGAACTCAGCTGAGAATCCAACAGGTCCTGGGCTTTTCTTTTTTGGAAGGTCTTTGATTGTTGTTTCAATTTTGCTACGTGAGATTGACCTGTTGAACTGTTCAATATCTTCCTGTGTCGCTTTGGAAATATCATATTTGGCTAGGAATTTGTCCATGTCCTCCAGATTCGCCAACTTGGAGGAGTATAGTTTTTTAAAGTAGTTTCTGATAATCCTCTGAATTTTGGATGAATCAGTGGTGATGTCTCCAATTTCATTTCTGATTTTGTTGATTTGCTTCTATTTCATCCTTTATCTTGGTGAGGTTGCCTAGAGGTCTGTCTATTTATTTATTTATTATTTATTTATGAAAGAGGAACAGAGAGAGAGAGAGAGAGTGAAAGAGAGAAACAATTTTCATTTAGTTTTTCATGCGGCTTTCATTGCTCTGAGCCTTCGCTTTGTATGTGGTGCTGGGGTTTGAACTCATGTACTTGTGAATGCCAGGCAAGCACCGTAACCACAGAGCCCCCACTTCAGCCCAAAGAGCCACCACTTTTTTTTTTTTTAAGAATCAACTTTTTGCTTCGTTGATTCTTTTTTTTTTTTTCTCCAAATTTCAAAGTTTTATTCCCATACAATTCCAAGACATTTCCTTTTTTAAAAAATGTACACAGGAAACATGATTTTTAATGCAAACAATAACTTACGCCCTGTCTCGACTCCGTGGAAAGCGAGCATTGCTGTCAGGCTGTCAGGAGGGTCACGGGGAGACTGGCTGCTGGGGGCTGGGGCCACCCCATGCCCCTCCCAGGCTCCCAGAGCGAGCGAGTTCACCTTGATGTCCAGCCAACAGCACGCTCGCGGCCTACTCTACGGCCAGGCAGCCTCCCCGGCTATTTCACGCCCCGCACGCAGGGCTTATGGGGTGAGTGCACCTGCCCCCCACAGTGGATGCTCTGCTCACAGGACAGGGAGGGTGACTCACAGCCAGAAATCACTTTTGATGACAATATGCTGTCAGGTTTTGGGGTTGAGGCCAGAGTGCCTGGAGCAATCTACCAAGGGGATTCCTTCCCCAGGGAGGGAGGGCTCGCCCAATGCCTTTTGGCCAGCAAGCTGCTCCTATTAGTGGTGGCTTCATTGATTCTTTGTATTGCTTTTTTGTTCTCCATTTCATTGATTTTGGCTCTGATCTTGGTTATTTCCTGTCTTCTACTGGATTTGGGATTGAATTGTTCTTTTTTGGTAAAGATTTGAGGTGTACCAATCGATAAATGGGCTAAAGATCTCAAAAGGAACTTCTCTCCAGTGGAAGTCCAGAAAGCCCATAAATATATGAGAAAATGCTCTACATCATTAGCTGTAAGGGAAATGCAAATCAAAACATCCATGAGATACCACCTCACTCCTGTTAGAGTGGCAAAAATGAAGAATACAAACAACGACAGATGCTGGAGGGGCTGTGGGAAAGGAGGAACACTGTTACACTGCTGGTGGGACTGCAAACTGGTTCAGCCACTATGGAAAGCAGTGTGGAGAATTCTCAAAAAATTAAAGATGGAACCACCTTATGACCCAGCTATCCCACTCCTGGGTATTTTCCCCAAAGATTTGGAATCAACGTATTATAGCGATGTGGCTTCATCAATGTTTATAGCAGCTCAATTTACTATAGCTAGATTATGGAATCAACCCAGATGCCCCTCACTTGACAAGTGGACACAAAAGCTTTGGTTCATATATACCATGGAATACTACTTGGCCATCAGAGAGGGCGATATTATAGCTTTCGAAATCAAATGGATGGAGATGGACAGAATTATGCTTAGTGAAGTCTCCCAAGCTGAAACTCAAGGGCTGAATGGTTTCTCTTATCTGTTGATACTAGAATTTATGTTGAAGCAGTAGGACAGACGGCTGACCTAACAAACCTCAAACTGAATGACTTTCAGTGCAACAGGGGGAAAGCTCCCTAGGATTCTTGGAGGTGTAGGGAAGGGGCTGGGGAGGGGGGAGGGTATATGAAGAACTCACAGGAGTCTGGTGATTGGGAAGATGGGGGAACCATCCCAGAAGCTGAGGTCATTCCTCCACGAGCTACCCATTTAACCCATGAGTTCTTCTGGGGGAAACTGCAACAAGTGAAACCCATGGTGGTTTATCTATGCGTTGGCATTACCCCTGGATAACAACGTTTATATACATTGATTGCTACTGTTTTGATAATGTTTCCCCCTCAACTGTATCCTGTATCGCTATATACTTCTAATAAATTTGAAAAAAAATAAAACTGCAACCCAGAAAAAAAAAGATTTGAGGTGTAGTGTAAGTATATTTATTTGTGCTTTCTTCTGATTTTTGATGAAGCCACTCAGTACTATAAATTTTACTCTTAAGAATGCTTTCATACTGTCCAAGAGGTTCCAATATGTTGTGCCATCATTTTCCTTTATGTCCAAGTACTCTTGATTTCTGTTCTCACTTCCTCTTTGGTCCATTCTTCATTTAAGAGGGTTTATTCAATCTCTATGTATTTATGTATTTTCTGTATTTGTGTATTTTCTGTTATTTTTCTTGTTGTTGTTAATTGCTAGGATCATACCATTGTGGTCTGACAGAATACATGGAATTATAGAAACTTTTTTGTATTTGCTAAGATTACCTTTGTGGACTAAGATATGATCTATTTTGGAAAAGGATCCATGTACTGCTGAAAAGAAGGTAAACTCAGCTGATTTGGGATGGAATATTCTGTAGATGTCTGTAAGGTCCATTTGATTCATAGAGTTGTTAAGGTTGGAGACTTCTTTGTTGATTTTTTGTTTTGATGATCTATCCGTTGGTGGTAAAAGTATATTGAAGTCCCCCAATATTATTTTGTGAGATCTCTAAGTGTTTTAATGTCATGGAGTTATTTTCAACGTATTTTAGAGCATAGGAGTTTGGTGCATGAATGTTAACTATGGTTACATCTTTTTTTTTTTTTAAGACAGATGGACAGTGAGAGAGAGAGAGAGAAACTATTTTTATTTAGTTTTTTATGTGACTTTAGTTGCTCCAAGACATTGTTGTGTAAGTGGTGCTGGGGTTTGAACTCGCGTACTTGCGCATTCTGGGCAAGCACTGTAACCACCGAGTCACCGTTCCAGCAGGTTACATCTTCTTGATATAACATTCCCTTAACTAAGATGTAGTGGCCTTCTTTGTCTCTTCTGACTAAGTTTTGGTTGAAAATCACTTTGTTAGATATGAGTATTACAACACTGGCTTGCTTTTTTGGGCTGCATGTGTGATAAGTTTTTTTTCTCCCAACCGTGAGGTGCAACTCTGTCTGCAGCTTATTGTTGAATTTTATTTTCTGATTCAGTCTGCTAATCTGTGTCTTTTTATTGTATTTATTTATTTATTTAAAAGGGAGAGGGACAGTGAGAGAGACAGAGAAAGAGAGAAATAACTTTATTTAGTTTTTCACATGGCCTTAGTTGCTCCAACACTCAGGTGTGTACGTGGTGCTGGGGTTTGAACCTGGGTCCTTGTGCTTGCCAGGCAAGCACCGAAACTGCTGAGCTCCTAATCTGTGTCTTTTTAATGGGGCATTGAGTCCATTCACGTTTAGATAGATATATGATTTTGGTTCTCTGGCATTGTGACCACGAGGGTCACCTGTGGAGCAGCTCCTTTGTCCCAGAGGTGGGAGAACTAGGAGATGGGAGTGGACACAGGTGGGAACTAGAAAGTGTTTGCCACCTGTTTTACATGAAGTGCAACCAATGATGTTGGTGCATTTCTCATTGCCTGTTTTACATAGATTTTAACCAATGATGTTATGAGTTTCTCAATGCCTTCTTTGCATGAATGTTAATTATGGTCATACCCAAAATCTATATAAACCCCAGCCTAACATACTGAGATGGTGTCCTGCTGCCAGGTGCCCCTCCACCTTGTGGGAGACTCTGTTCTACTTCATAAATAAATCCCACTCCATTTACTCCCCCTTCCATGGTTGTCCATGAATTTTATTCTTCAAATTCACAAGATAAGGACTCAGAAGATTGGTGCTGACCCCAGGTGTGCTTCCATACCAAGAGCTGCAATGCACCACAGGAAATCCCAGCTCTTAGTTGGGTAGCTGCTAACACATTTTGGGCTGCAGAGACCTGCAAATAGTCCAAATTCTCAGTTTTAACTGGGAAAAGCTGCAAACACTGAAAATGGGTTACTTTGGCCACAGAATTCGGTAGCCAGTCCTTGTTCATCCACCAGCGGGAGCAGAGAATCTGGCCTCATCTCAAAAACCCTGCATCATTTCCTTGACTACCCACCTTCTTAAGATGCCAATCTCCCCAGCTCTCCATGGTAAGTTTGGAGGTACATCTAAGGTATGTGCACTAATGTGCACCCTGGGTTCAGCTGGGAAGTGGGAGCCCTTCTCTGTGCCACTTTGTCCTTCCTGTATTTGTGAGTGTTCTTCCTTCCCTCTGCTGAACCAGCACAACTGTCAGGTGGTGGTCTTTGCAGCCAGAGTTGCCTGGCCCCTATGTGGTTTTTCTTCCTTGTTTAATGTGTCCAAGCCTCGGAGCCTCTAGTTCTCCTTGCCTGTCTGCCAATGAGTTTCAGCGAAATTTTGCCATTCACCCACCTTGCAGAAAGGGACCTCTCCCTCCGTTGACATCCTGCTTCAGGGAGAGGTTCTACATGCAGTCCTCCTGCTGGCTGCTGTCTTCTTAAACTTGCATTTTAAAAAACTGCTGTGCAATGATTGAATTACACTTAGTGTCCTGAGATATTTATCTAATAGTGTCTCATGTAAATGAAAAAACTTGGCACAAGCAACCATTAGAAAACTCACGCATCAGCCCTGGCTCCCAGCAGCGGAAGGTCATTCTTCCTATCAGATGGAAGCCCAGGACACAGGCGAGCACAGTGGGAAGGGGCTGGAAACCTGGAGCAGTCAGATTGGCAGGAGTTAGCAGGGAGAGAATTAATGACAGGGAATCAAGCTCAAGTGCGAGCACAGAATTCTCATCAGTCCAAGTCGGCACTAAGTGTATAAGTAGAAATCTGTTGGTGGAGACAGCAGGGTTTTGAGCAAAATAAACCAACTTTAGAAATTCAGCCAGAAATTAAAATTTAAAAATAAAGGGAGAAAAAATACAAAGGGAGAACGATAAAAAGAATGACATCTCAATGGAAGACTCTAGATGAAATATTTTCATAGTGGAAAGGAGAGGATGTCTAATACCTGAACTGACCAGGGTTCCAGAGATGTCTGTGGGCCATTAAATACGAAAAGGATCCTGAGACTGAGATTTCCACACCGGGTGGTCAAGTTAAGCAACATCAGTGCAGAAGGAAGTGTGGACACTTGCTAGATTCATGGGATGGAGGAGTGGGTCTCATCACAGGAGCAGGCAAACCCAGGCATGAAAGAATTAGAGTAGTCTGGCGCCTCCTAACACTCCAGCAAGCATGCGCAATTGGTAGGTTTGTTAAAACACATCATTGGGCATCACCTCGGTTTCTGTTTTTTTAAAAAATTATTTAAAAATCATTATAATTATCAACACATAATTATTAGCATTTTTTAAAGCTTAGTAGATGGATTTTATTTTATAGAAAGTAAAGCATAGGGAAAAAAAGCAGACTTTCCCCAGAGTGGGGGAAGGGGATAGAGCCCAATTATTAGCATTGAATTATACAAGTCAATAGGTTTCACTGTGGCACTTTGATACTTGCAAATGCCAAGCTCTGATAGCATCACACCTCCATAGCCCTCCCCTCACCACTGCCCCTGTTTCTCCCCTCACCCCATTTCCAGACCCTAACCCTCTCTCTTCTACTTTCAGCTCATTCCTTTAATGTTTCCCCATATGAGAGAGAACACATGATATTTGTCTTTTGGTGTTTAGCTTATTTTGTGTAACATGATATTTTTCCAGTTCATCTATTTTCCTGAAAATGACAAGACTTCATTCTTCTTATGGCTGCATAATACTCCATTGCCAACACACATCTTATTTTCTTTATCCATTCTTCTGTTGATGGCACCTGGGCTGATTCCATAACATGGGTAGACAGGTACCTCTTTTGTATGCTGACTTTGTTTTCTATGGATAAATACCCAGGGGTGGGATAGCTGGATCAGATGATAGTTCTGTTAGTTTTTTGAGGAACCTCCATACTTCTTCAGTGGTTGTACTAATTTACACACCTATCAACAGTGTGTAAGGGTTCTTTTTTCTCTATAATCCTGCCAGCATTAGTTATTTTTTTGCTTTCTTGATAATGGCCATTCTGACTGGGTTTGGATGGAATCTCAGTGTCTCAATGTAGATTTTTTTTTGGGGGTAGCGGGGTTGAACCCAGGGATACCTCACTACTGAGCACACCCCCAGCCCTTTTGAAAACTATATATTTTATTTTGAGATAGAGTCTTGCTAAGTTGCTCAGGATCTTGCTAAGTTGCTGAGGCTGATCTTGAACTTGTGATCCTCGTGAGTCACTGGAACTACAGGCATGCCCCATGAGAACCATCTTTCAATGTGGTTTGATTTGCATTTCCCTGATGGCTAAAGATGTTGAGTACTTTTTCACGTATTTATGGGCTATGCATATTTCCTCTTTTGTGAAGTGTCTCTTCAAATAATTTGTTCATATTTCCTCTTTTGTGAAATGTCTCTTCAAATAATTTGTCCATTTAACAATTGGATTTTTTGTTAAGTTTTTGAGTTCTTTATATATTTTGAGTAGTAATGCTCTGTCACATGAATAACCAGAAAAGATTTTCTCCCACTCTATAGATCATCTCTTTACTTTGTTGATTGTTTCCTTTGCTGTGTGGAGGCTTCTTTTATTGAGGAGTTGAGTTTTTGTATAATTATAAATATATATGAAGTAACAAGATGATATGCCATTGATCCTAATCCAGAATCACCCTCACATCGTCCATACCCTAGACTCTTGACTTTTCTATATTTCCTCCTATAACAGATATAAGTGTCTATGTGTGTATATATATGTATATATAATGCATAATCATACATATATCTATGAATTAAATGATTGCATAAGTATTGTTTGGCTTCTTGGGGGAGTAAAAAGTAAGCTACATTGTTGATTTCCCTCTCCCAGATTTCTCCCTATCTTCTCCCCACTCTATAGTAAATGAACTTGACCTTTCATGCAAGCCTGGGTTTTGTTTTAGTCTTGTGTGGAAGCTTTGTAATTTGATATAATTCCATTTGTCAAGTTTTTTTTTTTTAAGAGAGAGGTACAGTGAGAGAGACAGAGAAAGAGAGAAACAACTTTATTTAGTTTTTCACATGGCCTTAATTGCTCCAACACTCAGTTGTATACATGGTGCTGGGGTTTGAACCCAGGTCCTCGTGCTTGCCAGGCAAGCGCTGAAACCGCTGAGCCCCCGCTCCAGCCCCCCATTTGTCAAGTTTTGATATTATTTTCCGGGCCCTTGGAGTCCTATCTGGGAAGTCATTGCCTGTGCCATTATCTTAAAATGTTCCCCTGGATTTTGCTTTAGTAGTTTCAAAGTTTCAGGTTTCATATTGATATTTTTGTTAATTTTGAGTTGATTTTTTTTTGTATGAAGTGAAAGTTAGGGGTCAAGTTTCAATCTTCCACACGTGAATATCTGGTTTCCCCAGCACTATTTGTTGAAAAGGCTATCTTTTCCCGATATGTTCTTTTGTACCTTTGCCAAAAGTCATTTGAATGAGGATGTGCAGATTTATTTCTGGGTTTTCTGTTCCTTTAGTCTATGGTCTGTTTTCTTGCCAATACCACACTGTTTTTGTTACTATGGCTCTGTAGTAGGCTTTGAAGCCAGGTATTATGATACCTCCAGTATTGCTCTTTTTGCTCAAGACTGCTTTGTGTTTTTATATTAATTTTAGGATTGCTTTTTCTAAGTCTGTCATTGGTATTTTGATGGGGATTTCATTGAACCTGTAGATGATTTTAGGTAGCAAGACATTTTAATAATGTTTATTTTCCTCATCTATGAGCGTAGGGGGTTTTTCCGTTCTCTAGTATCTTCAACTTCTTTAGTCAGTGTTTTGTAATTTTCATTGTTTTATTGTGAAGATCTTTTCCTCCCTTGGTTACATTTATACCTCAGGATGGTTTTTTATTTTTATTTTTAAATGGCTGTCATGTATGGCATTGTTTTCCTGATTTCTTGTTCAGTGAGTTCATTATTGGTATAGAAAAGGTACTGATTTTTGTATGTTGATTTTTGTAACTTGTTATTTTACTGAAATTATTGACCAGTTCTAGAAGTCATTTGGTCAAGTCTGTAGAATTTTCTGTGTATGAAGCATACAGGATAATCTCCCTTCCGTCTTTCCTCCTTTTGTGCTTTTTATTTCTTCTGCTCACCTGATTGCTTTAGCTGGACTGTATAGAATTAGAGTGGTGAGGGTGGACACACATATCTTATTCCTGATTTTATAGGAAGGGCTGTAAGTTCTTCTCCATTCAATATAATGTTTGACTATGGGTCTGAGATACATAGTCTTATTATGAGGTATGATCCTTCTACACCTAATTTATTCAAGACTTTTATCACAAAGGGATGTTGAATTTTATTAAAGGCTTTTTTGCATATATTGAGATGCTCATGTGATTTGTATCCTTGATTTCATTTATGCATTGTATTATGCTTATTAATTTTCGTGCATTGAGCCTTCCTTTCATCCCTGATGAAACCAGCTTGATTGTGGTGTTTAATCTTTTTAATGTGCTGTTGAAATCAATTTACAAGTATTTTGGTAAAGATTTCTGCCTCTATGTTCACCAGTGGCATTGGTCTACAGTTTTTTTTTTTGTGTGTGTGTTTGTCCTTGTCAGATTTTGGTAGCTGGGTGCTATTGGCTTTGTGGAAGAAGTTTGGAAGGGTTCCGTCCCTCTCCATCCAATGGGGGTAGTTTGAGAAGCCTTGCTGTTAGTTTTTTAGAAGGTTCAAGAACTTGTATTTCTAATAAAATTCCATGTGATGCTGGTGTTGCCTGTCTGGGACACACACTGTGAGCACTGCTACGTAGAGCAGGCCAGGTTCATGAGGTGATAGGGACAGGGTGAAATGCAAACAGGCTGGTCTATTATATGAGACACTGAATTCTGACTGGAATTTTCCATAACACTAGTGTGCCATTCTAAATAATTTATGTATGTACTCTGCTTCAAGGAAGTAATGTATAATTCTCCATGATTATTCTACTCCTCCTTTCTCTCTCTCTCTCTCTCTCTGTGTGTGTGTGTGTGTGTGTGTGTGTTCCTGAGGACGTAGGGCCTTGCACATCCTAGGCAAGTGCTCTACCATTTAGCTACAGCCCATTTTATTTTTGAGACCACATCTCACTCTATTGCCTTGGCTGGTTTTGAACTTGCAATCCTCCTGCCTCAGCCTCCTGAGTAGCTTGGATTTTTGCATGTACCACACACACAGCTCCACATTCTTAAGGGCATGGTGAGTTCCAAAGCATATGGTATGGAAAACAAAAAAAGAAGAGTAACTTTATTGTGGAGAAATCTGGCAGATACTACATCAGACAGGTGATTAAGGTCAGCATCATTGGTGATATAGTTATGTAGACAGTCTACAACCTTGATATATTGTGGTGAAATTGACCCTTTATCTCTTCCTTCTTCAAATGCTAAACCATCATGAGAAATTTATCAGACAAGTCCCAGTTGAGGGACATTCTACAATATACCTGACTCTGTAAAATGGCCGAGGTCATAAAAAACAAAGAAAATCTGAGGATATGTCATAGTCAAGAGGAACATGTCTACTGAATGTAATGACCTGGAAGAGACAAAGGACATGAGGGAAAAACTGAGAAAATCTGAATTAAGTATAGATTTTAGTTAATAATAATGTATCAGTATTGGCTCATTCATTATCATACTACGTAAGATGTCAACAATGGAGGTAACTGGGTGCAGGGTATGATGAAACTGTAAGCATCTTTGCAATTTTTCTGTTCTCAAAATTAAAGTATGTTAAAAATACATATCCAAAGCTCAGTAATGAGGCAATTAAAAAGTGGCATGCCACATTACATCTTGACAGGACTCAGACATTTATGTAGAAGGTTCACATCCAAAATAGATGCTGAGCATATGCATTGTCAGAGGGTGAGGAAGGCAGTGAAACTGTCTTTTAAATTTTTTCAGTACAAAAAAAATTTGTTCAGTACATTAACTTTCATGTTATGCTGTTTATGAAGATCCTTGGAGAAATTTCTCTAATCACTTTATGAGGAATATTTGCATGTCTCCTGAGCCATCTAGTCTTTGTTTACAGTTAAATTTATCGATAATCTGAATCATATAGTAGATGGTGTCTCCTTTGTGATACTGCAAGGTAGTTTTATAACCTACCCCTGTCAAATGAGCAAGGCTTTTTTAAAATTACTGTGAAAGATTTTTATTTATTTTTTTCCATGTTTTTATTGGTGCATCATAGTTGTACATAATGGTGGGATTTGTTGTTATATATTTATACATGCACACAATAGAGCAATATAATTTGGCCAATAAAACTCCCAGCGTTTCCCCTTTTCCGCTTTCCCCTCTGCCCCCTGGTTCCTTTCCTCTGCGCTACTGATCTCCCTTTGACATTCATGAGACCTTCGCCATCTTTCTTTCCCATTTTCCTGTCCTGCTTCCACATACGACAGAAAGCATTTGACCCTGACCTTCTGAGTTTGGCTTATTTCATTCAATGTAATGGTCCAACCATTTAAAAGTGGTTCCATCCATTTTTGCACCAATGATGTAATTTCATTTTTCTTTGTGACTGAATAAAACTCCCACATGTGTATATACAACACATTTTCTTCGTCCATTCATTTGTTGATAGGCCCCTAGTTGTACTCTAGTTTGACTATTGTGAATTGTTCTGCTATGAACATGGCTATGCATATAACACTGTAGTATGATGACTTAAATTTTTCAGGATAAATATCCAGGGGTGGTAGAGATTGATCATATGGGGTTTCATTCCTAGTCTTTTGAGGAACTAATTTCCATAGTGATCGTACTAATTTACAATCCCACCAACAGTGTAAAAGTGTTTCTTTTTCTTCACATCCTCTCCAGCATCTATGATTGTTTGTATTCTTGATGACTGTCTTTCTAACTGGAGTGAGATGAAATCTCAGTTTAGTTTTGATTTGCATTTCTCTAATTGGTAATGATGTTGAACATATTTTCATATATTTGTTGGTCAGTTGTGGTTTGTTTGGAGAAGTGTTCATTTAATTCATTTGCCCCTTTATTAATTTGTTTTTTGGTGTTTTTTGAGTTATTTATATATTTTGGATCTGAATCCTCTGTCAGAAGAGTAGCTAACAAAGATTTTCTCCCATTCTCTAGGTTCTCTCTTTGCATTCTTAATTGTTTCCTTTGCTGTGTGGAAACTCTTAAATTGGATGCCATCCTGTTTATTACTCTTGGCATTATTTCCTGAGCTTCAGGGTCCTATTGAGAAAACTGTTGGCAGTGCCTGTAAGTTGGAGTGTTGACCCTATGTTTTCTTCTAGGAGTTCAGCAGGACTTTTTAGTGTGCGTGCCATGTACCATAACAACCCTGTTCCATGGATTCTTTTTTCCTAGTATTCTTTTTATGTTTATGTAAGTCACATTTATTTTATAAGTAAATGAAGAAGATATTTGATCTGCCTCTTTAATATTGCCAGTGGCTTTCCAAATGTTTATACAATTTGCATTTTCCTACCATCAGTGGATGAAAATTCCCATTTTGCCACTAACAGTGTTGCCAACATTTTAATTTTTGTTAAAATGATGAGTGTGAAATATATATATTTTTTTATTTCTCTGTTACCTAGTGAGTTTGGGCCTCTTTTTATATGCTTTGGCCTTTGAGTTTTCTTTCTTATAAAGAAAGAAATAACTTTTTCTGTTTGCATTTTTGGTACTTATTGGTGGTAGCTGATATTCGTTTATTATAATTTTTCATTATATATGTTCCAAATATTTTCTTCCTCTTTACAGTTTTTTTTATCCTTATAATTATGTTGTTTGATTAATGAAAGCTTTACTACTAATTTAAACGTATCTATTCTTTATGGTTTATTCTTTTTGTATCTTAAAAACTCTTCCCCTTCTCTATGTAATGAGGACTTTTATATTTCAGTTTTGGAGTTGAAAAACTGTTTCATGTGCTTTGGGTCTAAATCCTGCAGGAACAGTAGGGAAGGTGAACTTTTTGTAGAACAGCATTCTCAGCCTACTTCCTGCCTGACAAATCAGAGGCCTAGAAGATTTGTTACGTGTTGATGAGGTTAGTAAAACTTTGGCTAAAACATATCTCTCGGAAACATTGGGCATTTTCTGTATGTTTGATTCTCGTCAAATTCTAATTGCACAAAGCCAGACCTACAATGATTTCCAACACTTGCTTTTCCCCCCATACTTAACTGCAAGTATCTTGGACACGTAAGCAGCAGAGGGACCGACCCTAAGTTTTCTAGGTGTGCTTTCTGCTGATAACGTGGCTTCCTGTAGCCATTTGCCCATTGCTGAGCTCTGAATTTCAGCTTGGACTCGAGGGTTTCCCTGACCTCGAGAATCTTTTGCTAGCTGGAGAGACTGTAGCTGAGAAAAGGTTTAATTTTTTAACCAACACAGCTATTGGTATTCCGTCCACTCTCTGATTCTGTCTGCAACGTGTTCAGCTCATCCCTGGGGTCAATCTTTCTTGAGGAAACTGTTCAAATGCAGCTGCACACAGTCCAATCACACGAGCACGTTTTGTCTGGAAACGACATCGTGGTGACAGAGGCATTTTCTTTCTTCAGGTTGCCACAGGTGACAGTTTGCCCAGTGTTTGGTTTCATAACAGAAATTGCCATTTTACAGCTCCTCAAAACTATTTCCTCACCGTTTTTCCAGCCTCTTATGAGGCTTCTTTGCCATCTGCTGCTCTGTCCCCAAACCAATGCCACATATTTTAGCTTTTTATTTTGACATTTTATGTGAAGGAAGTCATGTAATCCCTGTAATTTTACAGGATAGGAACTTGTGACTAAGGAAATGAGGATACTCCTCTGATATAGGATTCTGCTATTAATACACAACTGTAAATTAGCTAGAAAAATCATATAAATAAGCAAATGTTTATGTAAGAGTTTAATCCCCAAATTTGAATAGTCAATCTACATTTCAACCTTATTCAAACTTTTTTTTCTTATTGAAGTTTAGCATGGGCTTTACTGGGTGGAAAAGTACTTCTTTGATTTTTTTCTTTTTATTTCTCCTACCTGTTGTATTTTTTTCTTACCCGGCAATTTTCCCCTAGTTAACATAGGTTATGTTATTTTCTTGGAACATCACACTTTGAAAATATTCTTGTATATCCACTCCAGAAAGCAGTATGGAGACTCCTCAAAAAATTAGGAATGGATCTACCATGTGATCCACCTTCCTCTTCTGGGTATTTTCCCAGAGGAATTAGACTCACAATGACACAGCAAAGTTATGTTCGTAGCAGCTCAATTTATAATAGCCAAATTATAGAACCAACCCAGATGCCCCTCACTCTATGAATGGATCCAAAGCTCTGGTATATATATACAAAGGAGTTCTACTCAGCTACTAAAAACAACGATATTGCAGTCTTTAAAGGTAAATGGATGACTATGGAAGAAATCATGCTGAGCAAAGTTAGCCAAACCCAGAGACTCAAGGGTGGAGTGTTTTCCATTTGTGGAGGCCGAAGCAAAACCCAGTCTTGGGTGAAAAGCTGTCAGACTCATATATTAGACTCAACATAGGCATAGCAACACACAATCTAGGACAACCATACATATGTGGGATGGGAAAGAGGAGGGGACAGGTAGAAGAAAGGGAAAGGGAGGAGGATAGGAAAGGATTTAGGGAGACAATAAACAATGTAGCATACTCTTTACCCCCCTGAGAATCTAAATAATACTTAAGCAATCATTTAATTCTGGAAAGTTCACAATCTAAACATTTATATCCCTTGAAAGTGTGAAATTTAGAAGCATCAAGAAACTGGGGTACAATTGATAAATGGGCCAAAGACCTAAATAGAGACTTCTCACCAGAGGACATTGATCAAGCCAATGAATACATGAGAAAGTGCTCTAAATCATTAGTAATCAGAGAAATGCAAATGAAAACCATATTAAGATATCACCTTACACCAGTCAGAATGGCAAAGATGAAGAAAATAAACAACAATAGATGCTGGAGGGGATGTGGAGAGATAGGCACACTAACAC